>JAYKKM010000391.1:1845000-1930000 GCA_035772405.1 Chrysogorgia sp. JL179-B06
TGCAATCTATTTATGAGTTTTATTGAATGCCGTTTTATTATACGTTTCCAAGTATTATGGTTTGATTCTTTCGTGAATTTGGTGGCTCTAAAAAGAGCCGTTTTTTGGTGAAAATCTTTTAGAAGTCGTCTTTTTCGAAGCCTTCAAAACCTTTGTCTTCTGTGTCCCTGTGGAACAAGGCAACAGGTCGTCTTTCTTATTTTATTGAGCTATTTCAAGAGCAATGATACGCTTCGAGTTTCATATTTCCGACTATTACTCAGATCGTAAATTTCGCACGGGTGTATTTTATATTCTTAGCGATGTACCATTGAACACTATCTTCCCTTTGACAAAACCCATTCAGTTTCTTGTGAAACCTATTTAACTTATTTTTGAAATTGTAAAAATTGTTTTGCTAACGCATTACGCGCACCATCCTATATAAACGCGCAGCAACTTTAAACATTTTATTTCAAATGATCAAAGTGGAGTGACAATCATTTGTTGTCCTGTTTAATCACATGAATTATTAACAAAGAAACAGATCGATGTTGAAATTTCTGGTGAAAACGATTACATCCAATCCACTTTGGAAATTTGGAAAAGTGAAAATGTAAACAGTAAATGCAATGGCAAGGGATCAAAATGCAACCCCTGTAGCAAATGCGAAAGCTCAATCTGCCATGCCAGGCACGAATCCGGCCAAAAGAGCACTGTAAGATCTACATGAGAAGGAATTGGAAAAGATATGTGTAGTGTTTAGAATTTCACACTCTCTCAGCAAAAAAGGCCATTTTCGGATTACGAATGGGCCCTTGACCTTCAGGAAATTATACATAAGATAAGCCTAGGATATTACAATAGTTAATATATAATGCACATGTGGGTACTTATATTAACTATGATACAAAGTATGTTTTTTTGGTATCAAAATTTGGATACCAGATTTTCATTTGGGATACCAGTTCAGAAATGCTGGTATCCACCAAAAAATTTTAATCTCAAACCCTGCGATTGCTAGTGCAGCGCTCTGACCACTGAGCTACGGAAGCCGTTGCCGAGAGCCAAGTCACGAGTTCTGTATATATGGTGGTAATGCCGGGATAAGATTCTGGGTATATTATAGGTAATATTTGGCATTTCACTAATCAAACTACATGTTGAAAGGATTTATGGTGAAGGAAAATTTCGAGTGTTGGAATACATACATTTTAAGACCAAACCGGGACCAGTTGCGAAAAATGCAAATTAGCGGCCTTCCGGTAGGAATTGAACCCGCGACCCTGCGATTGCTAGTGCAGCGCTCTGACCACTGAGCTACGGAAGCCGTTGCCGAGAGCCAGTCACGAGTTCTGTATATATGGTTGGTAATGCCCGCGGATAGTAGATTCTGGGTATATTATAGGTAATATTGGCATTTTCACTCGATCAAAACTACATGTTGAAAGGATTTATGGTGAAGGAAAATGTTTCGAGTGTTGGAATAAAACACCCCCCCCCCCCCCCCCCCCCCCCCCCCCCCCCCCCCCCCCCCCCCCCCCCCCCCCCCCCCCCCCCCCCCCCCCCCCCCCCCCCCCCCCCCCCCCCCCCCATACATTTTATTGACCAAACCGGGACCCAGTTGCGAACAAATGCAACTTAGCGGCCTTCGCTGGTAGGAATGAATTGCATACAACCCGCGACCCTGCGATTGCTAGTGCAGCGCTTTGGACCACTGAGCTACGTGAAGCCGTTGCCCTGCGGAGAGCCAAGTCACGAGTTCTGTATATATGGTGGTAATGCCGGGATAAGATTCTGGTATATTATAGGTAATATTTGGCATTTCACTCGATCAAACTTACATGTTGAAAGGATTTATGGTGAAGGAAAATTTCGAGTGTTGGAATACATACATTTTAAGACCAAACGGGACCCAGATTATATATTTTATATATATATATATATATATATATATATTTATATATATATATAGTATATATATATATATTTATATATTATATATATATATATATAATACCCATATATATAAAAAAATATATATATATATATATATATATATATATATATATATATATATATATATATATATATATATATATATATATGACCTTTAGGTCATATTGAGCACTCTACAGGATGAAAACCATTGTCGTTATGCATTGTTGGCGCACGCTCACTGCTTGCAGTTTGAGCACTCTGGCATGGTTTTTGATGTCCCACATTTGTGTGGCATCAAGGGTGACTGTAAATAGCAGTTATCTTCATCCTGTCATCAGCACTACACTGATGCGGCCCAAAAGGCCGAAACGCAGTTGGTACCGTCTGTAGTTAGATATCGCTCTATGACCTTTTAGGTCATATTGAGCACTCTACAGGATGAAAACCATTGTCGCTTATGCATTGTGCGCACGCTCACTGTCTTGCAGTTTGAGCACTCTGGCATGGTTTTTGATGTCCCACATTTGTGTGGCATCAAGGGTGACTGTAAATAGCAGTTATCTTCATCCTGCTCATCAGCACTACACTGATGAGGCCCAAAAGGCCGAAACGGTACCGTCTGTAGTTAGATATCGCTCTATGACCTTTAGGTCATATTGAGCACTCTACAGGATAAAAAACCATTGTCGCTTATTTTGCATTGTGCGCTACGCTCACTGCTTGCAGTTTGAGCACTCTGGCATGGTTTTTGATGTCCCACATTTGTGTGGCATCAAGGGTGACTGTAAATAGCAGTTATCTTTATCTGTCATCAGCACTACACTGATGAGGCCCAAAAGGCGAAACGGTACCGTCTGTATATATATTATATATATATATATATAATATATATATATATATATATATATTATATATATATATATATATAACTACAGACGGTACCGTTTCGGGCCTTTTGGGGGGGGGGGCCCTCATATATATATTATATATATATATGTATATATATATATATATTATATATATATATATATATATATATATATATATATATATATATATATATATATATATATATAATAATATACAAATATTTCTTTGTTTGTAGTAGATAAAAGAGTGCTCAATACTGTGAATATTCAGCAGAGCTGCAATATTAATTTATTAATAAATATCTTAAAACTGTAACGTCGCTACTCCGAGTTTCACGCCTCGTTTGTCGAGACGATCTTCAGGCGATTGAGTGAAGTTATAAAAATTCAGTTTGTTAATGGCGTCAAAACATCGACTGTTTGCTGACGCAAGTTGATCGCGCCGCGCGCGTTTGAACTTCCTGCGCGAATTTGTCTCGATGGCGGCACTTCGCAAAGATTTTGGACCTTCTATTCAGTGAATTGCCGTTTGTCGCTTTCATTAGACACAATTTCTCTTCAAGGACAAAGATTGCATCGCTTTCCTCCGGCTGAATATGAGTTTGCACGTGCAACTCATATTCTCAGCCGGAGGGAAAGCGATTGCATCTTTGCCTCGAAGAGAAAGGATTTATGGTGAAGGAAAATTTCGAGTGTTGGAATATATACATTTTAAGACCTAAACCGGGACCAGTTGCGAAAAAATGCAACTTTTAAGGCCTTCCGGCTGGGAATATAAATATATATATATATATATATATATAATATATATATATATATATATATCTTATACTATATTATATATATATATATTTAATATATATATATATATATAATATATATATATATATATATATATTTATATATATATATACGTGTAGGTTTTGGTCTTACGAAATGCAAAGAGTGCTCAACAACATATAGTTAGAGCAAATAATAGATTTCGCTTACCTCAAAACTGGTCTGCTACAACTTGTTTCATCTGTAAATAGGCCTGAAGATTCTTTTACAGATGAAACAAGTTGTAGCAGACCAGTTTTGAGGTAAGCGAAAATCTATATATATTGATATAATATATATATATAGTATATTTTATGATATATATATAATTATATATTTATATATATATATATTATATATATATATATATATTATATATATATATATATTATATATATATATATATATATATATATATATATTTATATATATTATCCCGGCGTTGCCACCGTGTATACTAGAACTCGTGTGCTGGGCTCTCGGCGTGGCGGCTTCCGTGGCTCGGTGGTCAGAGCGCTGCACTGGCAGTCGCAGGGTCGCGGGTTTCAATTCTGCCGGAAGGACCGCTAAGATGTTGCATTTTCGCAACTTTTTGGTCCCGGTTTGGTCTTAAAATGTTATGTATTCCAACACTCGGGGTTTTCCTTCGCCATAGATCCTTTTCAACATGTAGTTTGATCGAGTGAAATGCCAAATACTTACCTGTGGTATACCCAGAATCTTATCCGGCGTTGCCACACGTGTATACAGAACTCGTGCTGGGCTCTCGGCGGCGGCTTCCGTGGCTCGGTGGTCAGAGCGCTGCACTGGCAAGTCGCAGGGTCGCGGGTTCAATTCCTGCGGAAGGCCGCTAAGTTGCATTTTTCGCAACTGGTCCGGTTTGGTCTTAAAATGTATGTATTCCAACACTTTTCGGGGTTTTCCTTCGCCATAGATCCTTTCTATATATATATAATATATTATATATGATATATATATTATATATATATATATATTATATATATATATATATATATATATATTATATATATATATTAATACTATATATATATATAGGTAATATTTGGCATTTCACTCGATCAAAACTACATTGTTGAAACGATTTTATGGTGAAGGAAAATTTCGAGTGTTGGAATACATACATTGTAAGACCAAACCGGGACCAGTTGCAAAAAATACAACTTTAAGGCCTTCTGGCTGGGAATTGAACCCGCGACTCTGCGATGCTAGTGCAGTGCTCTGACCACTGAGCTACGGGAGCCGTTGCGAGAGCCTAGTCACGAGTTCCGTATATATGGTGGTGGTAATGCCGGGATAAGATTCTGGGTATATTATAGGTAATATTTGGCATTTCACTTGATCAAACTACAATAACATGTTGAAAGGATTTTATGGTGAAGGAAAATTTCGAGTGTTGGAATTATACATACATTTTTAGACCAAACCGGGACCAGTTGCGAAAAATGCAATTTCAAGGCCTTCCGGCTGGAATTGAACCCGCGACCCTGCAATGCTAGTGCAGTGCTCTGACCACTGAGCTACGGAAGCCGTTGCCGAGAGCCTAATCACGAGTTCTGTATATATATATGGTGGGTAATGCCGGGATAAGATTCTGGGTATATTATAGGTAATATTTGGCATTTCACTCGAAATGCCAAATATATATAATATAAATATATATATATATATATATATAAGGTAATATTTGGCATTTCACTCGATCAAACTACATGTTGAAAGGATTTATGGTGAAGGAAAATTTCGAGTGTTG
Source organism: Chrysogorgia sp. JL179-B06 (assembly GCA_035772405.1). Taxonomy (NCBI): domain Eukaryota; kingdom Metazoa; phylum Cnidaria; class Anthozoa; order Scleralcyonacea; family Chrysogorgiidae; genus Chrysogorgia; species Chrysogorgia sp. JL179-B06. Next base: position 1,850,380 of record JAYKKM010000391.1, read on the forward strand.
GAATACCTGTACATACATTTTAAGACCAAACCGGGACCAGTTGCGAAAAATGCAACTTAGCGGCCTTCCGGTAGGAATTGAACCCGCGACGCTAGTGCAGCGCTCTGACCACTGAGCTACGGAAGCCGTTGCCGAGAGCCTAGTCACGAGTTCTGTATATATGGTGGTAATGCCAGGATAAGTTTATGGGTATATTATAAAAATGCAACTTCAAGCCTTCCGTCTGGAATATATTATATATTATTATATATATATATATTATATATATATATATATATTATATATTTATATATATTATTATATATATTAGTATATATATATATATATCTATATATATATATATATATATATATATTGTTATATTTGATGTTGTGATATTGTCACACAGTAATATGATGATGAGATGAAATGTTCTCGAGTGATGAGCCCAAACCGCGTAAGCAGAAAACTACTTGCCCTACCCCCATCCGTGGCTGGGTATCGAACCTGCGACCTTTCATTTACTAGTTTAACGCTCTACTGAGCTACACGGTCAAGGCGATGGAGGTCTGGGATTCATGATTTATATACTGAATTTCGTAAACATACTCGTTTACATCGATTCAGCATCGAACAATACTAGTTCAGACAGTGATATGTGATGTTGTGATATTGTCACTCGGTAATATGATGATGAGATGAAAGGTCGCAGGTTCGATACCCAGCCACGGCAAGCAGTTTTCTGCTTACGTGGTTTGGGCTCATTCACTCGAGATCATTTCATCTCATCATCATATTACCGAGTGACAATATCACAACATCACATATCACTGTCTGAACTAGTATTGTTCGATGCTGAATCGATGTAAACGAGTATGTTTACGAAATTCAGTATATAAATCATGAATCCCAGACCTCCATCGCCTTGACCGTGTAGCTCAGTGGTTAGAGCATTCAGCTAGTAAATGAAAGGTTGCGGGTTCGATACCCAACCACGGCAAGCAGTTTTCTGCTTACATGGTTTGGGCTCATTAACTCAAGAACATTTCATCTCATCATATATGGGCAATTCCATGTTTAAATGCACTTTTTGTGATTTCTTAAATTAAGCAAGAGCCCTTAGTGGCAACGGAAATTTTATCCTCTTTATGCTTTTTAGCTATAAAAACATCTAACTTTATTGCCAACATCCAAATACAGTGTTGTAATTCTTCAAATTTACCTCTACATAGTTACTCAATTTTACATGTAATTTAACGTTTTTACACAACATTTACAATGTGTGCATACTATGCTTAAACAAGCAAAAAGCCATCTTTGTTGATTGTTGACAATCATTTACAATGGAATTAAATTTGTTTTAAATCCAATCCCCTATCAAATTGGGTAACTTTGGGACCAAATATTAATAAAAGAAGAAGCATGAGACAAAAGTGTAATGTCCGTTACGGCTTCTGTGTAATGTCCGTTACACACAAAATTTGTTATTTATCTCAAAAAAAGGTAAAAAAAAAATTTCCAACATGTACAAAATAAATTAAACAAATAATTTTAAAGTATGTACAGAATAGATTCATAATTTAGGTGTTTGTTGTAACAATTCATTGTAATTGAGAAGATATGTTGTTTGAAAAAGTTACTAAAAATAGGCATGTCTTTTCTGGAGTAATGTCCGTTACACAAAAATATTGCGATTGTAATATATGACATTTTCCAAAAACATTCTGAGAAAAATTAGTTAGTTGAACATCAATTGTTGTTCACTTATCAGAATTTCTAATTCAAAATGAAACAATGGTAAAAGTGGAAGAAATATATCAAATTAGTTTTCAAACATTTTGACAAAAAACTGTGTAATGTCCGTTACATGGAATTGCCCATTATATATATATATTATATACACAAAATATTTCCTTAAAAGATATGTTTGTCACAACTCAGAGTTTTAAGGAAATATTTGTAATATGCTCTACCATCTGGTATTGAGCACTCTTATCAATGCTAATATCCTAATATTTTGCTTTGGTATATATATATATATTATATATATATATATATACTATATATTATATATATATATATTATATATATTTATATATATATATATATTAAAAAGTTGAAATCAATAATAGAACACTCAAGTCATACTTTGCTCTACAAGTATAGTATACTGTAACTGTATTTTCAAATATTTCTTTTAATCTATGTAGTTGGAATGGAGTTTTGGAAACAACTTTGTGCAGAACATGGTATTAGTGCAGGTAGAACATCGTATTTTTGTAGGTAGACAATGGTATTATTAGGCTGTTATGTGGTATATATATCATTATTTCAATAATTATTGGTATTTTATATTCTATTTTACTATACTGAAACTGTATAGGTTTGGATACTCGTTTCTCCAATACAGCATTGTCCCTTAAAGTGCATATAAGCCCTACAGGGTTTTTAGTTATTCGTGTAGACCACGAAAAATGACCTAATAAAGTATTTTACAGTTTTTGATTTGGTCCTTTCGTTTCCGAGATATTGCTCTTCGAACATAGCCATTTGGCGTTGTTTGCATAAAAAAGCCGCGCGTGAGAGAGTCCTGGTACTCGGGGACGGATTAGATTTCACAAACAAGGAATACATAGCGTTTTGGGACAACAACAAGTTCAAAAAGATCATATTCGAAGTGAACTCGCCGCGATATCACGCTCAAATTCAGACTCAAATGAGTATATGAAAGCCCATTGTCTAGTTCAGATAATATAATCGACGAAGAACAATTTGAACTATCGGCGAAATATGAGGACGTGTCTGATGACTGTTTCATGGACGCCTACGCTGATGAGCCGTTGGCTGACGAAGAATGGGGGGGGGGGGCTTGCCGCGTATGATAAGAAGAAGGGAGGAGGACAAAAAACATTTTAGAACAACATCATCTTTCTAGAAGGTGGAATGGTGCTGAATCGGTCAAATCTTGGTACGTTCATTGCGCCATATTTGTCATATCTTTCATCAATTTATTTTATGTACAGTATGGTGTGGGTTTATTGGTTTATTGTATAGCCTATAGTATAGGTGCAAGTGTGGGAACTGTAATGTCGTTGTAACTGTAAAACCCTAGGGAAATGTTCGATTGTTTCGTGCATAACTTGAACGTCCTGGCTTTGGAGTTTGGTCCTGTTTGTCTCAACAGATGGAGTTTGAACACTTTTCAGACACGAGACGGACGCGATACAATCAAATATTACCAAAAGAAAGGTAATATGAGAGGCCAAACAATTAAAATATTTAGCAAACAACCCTACACATAGACAATATTTAATTTTACCATTCCATTTTATAATAGGTGTCTATGTGTAGTTTAATATTGACAAGGTTGTTTGCTAAAATATTTTAACATAGTTTGGCCTCTCATATTACGTCCATCTCGTGTCTGAAAAGTGTGTTTGCCGCTAACTCCAAATCTTCATCTGTTGAGACAAACAGGACCAAAGCCAGGATGTTCAGTCATGCACGGAGGCTGTTAACCTACGACTTCAATCAGTTTAGTGTCGCTCAAAAACAGTCGAACTTTTCTTATTTCTGTGACGGTAGCAACAACATTCCGTAGGGTTTTACAGTTACATACGGAATCAATACAGTTCTCCCACTAGTTGCACCTATAGTCTACAGGCATATACAATAAAACCCATACCATACTGTTACATTAAATAAATTAATGAAGGATATGACATATAAATTGGTACAATGACGTACCAAGATTTTACGGATTTCAGCACCATTCCACCTTCGAGTAAGTTGTTCCAAGTGTTTTTTGTCCTCCTCCCTTCTTCTTTCATACGCGGAAGCCATTCTTCGTCAGCCAACGGCTCATCAGCGTAGGCGTCCATGAAACAGTCATCAGACTCGTCCTCATATTTCGCGATAGTTCAGTTTCTTCCTCGATTATGAACTAGACAATGGGCTTTCATACTTATTTTAGTCGGAATTTGAGTGTGATATCGCGGCGATTTCACTTGATATATGATCTTTTGAACTTGTTGTTGTCCAAAACGCTATGTATTCCTTGTTTGTGAAATCTAATCCGTCCCCGAGTACCAGGACTCTCTCACGCGCGACTTTCAACGCCAAATGGCTATGTTTGAAGAGCAATATCTCGGAAACGAAAGGACCAAATCCAAAACTGTAAAATACTTTATCAGGTCATTTTTCGTGGTCTATACGAACAACTGAAAATCCTGTAGGGCTTATATGCACTTTAACAGATATTGCGTGCACGCGCAGGCTTGTAATTTGCTTTGACGTAGAATTTGAATTGTTTCCATTCGGAAAAACACTTCTGCAGCTCAAACCCTGATTCAGCAAGGGGCATGCTGAAATGGTGGCAAAACTTCTCAATTTCATCCATACCATACTTCCTTTCATCTAACATCTTGAAACAGTGCAAGTAAAAGGAGGTTTCTGTCTTGCTTACCACGATCTTTGTAATACGACAAGGCTGATTTTATTATTTTAGTGTTGTTATCGCACGCCTTGAGGATTTATGTTATGTGCCGGCACGTGCGATCGCACTCCTTATAATGAAAGCACTGTATGGATAGCTGAAGCAAAATATTTTCCTTAACAACAATGTACAGGTTTCCCCCTTTCTAATGTTTCTTGATTTCTGTCAGCAGCTGTTTATTTTAGCTATTGTATAGGTTTCTTTACTAATTTTTGTCAAGAACATGCAGACATGACGATTGATTGTGAGATCAATTTAACATATATATGCTGTAACCAGCGTTTCAGGTTTTTGTGAAAGGGTCTGGAGAATGAAATTGATGACCCGGAGAATCAGGGCCAAAGGCCCTGCATGGTCCGGCCCCTGGAAATTTTGAAATTTAGAAGTAAAAAATGCCATACATGTTTATAAATCTAAAATTTGCAGCCCGGTAGAATTCAATATGACGGCCAATATGGAGTCTGGTAATGGTAGATCCCAGACTCCAGTGCGCCGGAGAATTCAATATGGTGGCCAATGTGCAAATTCTAGATTTAGCCGCTAGTGACGAAGAGCAAGTTTACTTCCAATATTTTCACACAAAACGGGGTTTCAAAACATGCGTTGGGAATATTATTTATCCAGTGACGGCGAAATACGATGGAGACACGGCGAATTAGTTACAAAATCCGCTCAACCACCGGCGAAATTCGCCGTTCGCCGGCCTAAATCTGAAACGCTGTGTAACGTGAAGTAGAAAAATCTTGTTTAATAGTACCGCTGTTTAATACTGTATGTTTGTAAAGCTCACTTGCTAACAGCCACGTCCACTAAAATTTTTTCACGGCCACACCCAACAAAATTTTTGGACAGCCATTTTTGAAAATGCTAAAAGCCTGCTCTCTGGAAGAAGCTGTTACACTACAAATCCCTGAAGAAGATTGACCATTTCAGCCACCACCAACCAAGGTTAAAAAGATGCTTGGCTAGGCTCACTAAGTATACAAAAGATCCAATCACCATCACCAGTACAGTCGCCACAAGATCGACTGGACAAGGAGATGGCCAGATATTTGCAATCTCTGACCATTGATGGAGGTGCTGACTTGTTATGCAGGGTCGGCATTATAGATCATATAGAGTTAACGTACAGTCCGCGTCTTTGGGACAATGTTTTTCAGTATAACCATAGAAAATACAGCTGGGGGTTAGGAAGACACTTAAGGCGGGGGTTTAGAAAACTCGTTAGGCGGGGGTTAGGGTTAGAAAACTGATTAGGCAGGGGTTAGGGTTAGCATCTAAGTTGTTTTGGGGTTAATGGTTATTTGCATGGTTAAGTAGCGCTATGGTTATACTAAAAAACATCGTCCCAAAGACGCGGCTGTACGTTAACTCTATATGATCTAACGCCGACCGTTATGCAGTGGTGGAAGGTTCATGTGAGAGATTTTCTTTTCCTTAGCCAGGTATCACTGAGATATCTAGCCATTCAGGCCAGCAGCACACCATCTGCAGAGAGACTGTTTAGCAAATTGTTAAGCCAAAGCAACTAGCCCAATTGAAGCCTGACAAGGCAATACATGTTGGTGTTTCACACAGAAAACTTGGAAACCTGATTTTAATTTTCTCTCTCACACTGTACAGTTAGCTCATATTTAATTATGTGGGATATTAGTGTGATACTTTAATCTTTTAGTCTTTAATCCTATAAACATTTATATCTGTGATAATATGTATTAGTGGTGATGACATGAACCATATGCTTAATTAGTTTAGTTATTTTAAAGACTTATATGACACTTAGGGGCTGATTAGATGGGGAAATTCCAGCCCGGGCTGAAAAAAAGTTCGAGTAGGGAAACCACCCTACCTTACCCAACAACAAGACCGGAAGCCTGAAAAGACTCAGCAATACGGTGCGCAAACTGGAGAGAATTGGTCTGTTGGAGCAGTACCATACAGTAATTAAGGATCAACTTGAAAGTGGCGTGGTCGAGCTAGCCGAAAACGATGCAAGGGGCCAAGAGTTCTATATACCACACAAGGCAGTCTTACAAGAAGCAGCAGAGAGTACCAAACTCAGGATCGTTTACGACGCCTCCGCCAGGGCCCACGACCGAGTAAGGCACCCTCGCTGAATGAGTGTCTCGATCCTGGTCAAACCCTGCAAAATCAACTATGGAAGGTACACTTGTACGTGGGAGATTCCACCCAATAGCCATTGCCGGAGATATAAAACAAGCATTCTTTCAGGTCAGAATTCGGAAGGAGGATCGTGACCCCATGCGATTTCATTGGTTCGAAGATACCACGACAAGACGATTCCAGACCTTTCGGTTCACCAGAGCGCTGTTCGGGGAGTAATCACGGAACATCTAGACGCCTGTCGGAATGTTGAGCCCAAATGCGTAGATAAAATAGAGCGAAGCCTCTATGTCGACGACCTGGATGAGCGGAAGACAGACCGTCCAGGAAGCACAGCAATTGAAAATTACTGCAATTGACATATTTTCAATAGCGGGATTCATTTTACACAAGTGCCAAGTGGCATTCAAATGCCACGGAATTACAAGCGACGGAGGATTCTGTGGCTTTCTCCTGCGGATTCTCCGAGACTTTCGCAAAACAGCAATTGGGACCATCCACCTGCGACAAGGAAGAAGATACTCTCAGAATCAACTTCCCGAGTGAAAGATTCCCAGCGACAAAGAGAGGAGTGCTCGGAAAGGTGGCGCGGATTTATGACCTACTTGGACTGACGTCACCACTCACAATGCAAGGCAAGTTTTTGTACCGCGAAGCCTGTGATGCCCATACCGCCTGTGATGCTCCACTACCATGACCTGGCAGAAAGATGGATGAAGAACGAATTACCAAAGCGAGCCCCGAAGCCTCACGAACTTTCCAGAAACCATACAAAGTATCGATCTTCACACATTTGGAGATGCGAGCGGTAAGGATGTTGCAGCGGCAGTATACGCTGTGTGAAGCAGAAGTCCGGAACGACCAAGGGGCTACTAGCGGCCAAAGCTAGACTCGCCAAGCAAGGACTCATCATACCTCGCCTAGAGCTCGTTTCCGGTCATATGACGGCCAACTTGGTGAGTAACGTGAAGGAAGCGCTGATAGGATTTCCTGTGAATCAAGTGGTGCATGGCTGGCTAGACAGCAGCGTCGCACTTCATTGGATCCGGGGAAGAGGAGAGTATAAGCAATTTGTGCACAATCGTGTACAGAAGATACAAGAGAAATCGTTCATCAGGTGGAGGCATGTCGGGACCCACGAAAACCCAGTTGATCTTGGTAGCCGAGGAGGAGATGTGAGAGGAGATATCAACGAGTCTTGGTGGCATGGGCCTAAGTGGTTAGAGCAACCAGCGGAGTGGCCACCAGATATTGTCACCAGGAACGAAGGAATCACAAGAAGAAGCGAAGGTGACCAAACAGTTATTCGCAATGGCCGGAGAGAGGAAATCTGATGACTTCGACCGACTCCTCGAAAACCACCACCTTTGGACCACATTGAGAATTGGCGCTTTGTGGAGAACGCCAGGGTAACGAAAGGGCAGAGAACTACCGGCCCACTCACCACTGACAAAATTAACCAACAGAAACAAATCTGGTCAAAGAGAGTACAAAATTCAACAACAAGCAACAGAACGAGAATGGAGAATTGGATTGCGGTGGGCGAATCCAGGGGGATTGCCCAATCTACCTCCCAGACTCGTCACTGTACTCTGAGAAACTAGTGCAGTATGCACATGAAATCACCTTACACAGGGGAGTGGCATTGACGATGGCCAAAGTGAGAGAGGGTTATTGGATTCCAAGGCTACGTCGGCTGGCCAAACGCATCATCAAACGATCTCCTGGTTGTAAGCGGTTTCAAGCCAAAGCATTTGCGAATCCGCCGCCTGGAAACCTCTCCCTTCCATGTCGTCGGTGTAGATTACGCAGGACCAATCCGATACCGGCGAAACAAAGGAAAGAGAAGAAGGCGTATATCATCCTGTATGCCTGCAGTCTCACCAGAGGATTGTACCTGGAGCTGACGAACACCTTGGAGACGAATGAGTTTCTAAGAAGCTTAAAGCGACTGATAGCAAGACGTGGGCGCCCAAAGACGATTTATTCAGATAACGGGAAAACTTTCATAGGAGCAGCAAGGTGGTTATAACATCGTCTGGCAATTCAATCTAAGTCGAGCGCCATGGTCGTGAAGCGAGCACTCGATAAATCCATTGGAAACGGCTTCCTCACCTGGAAGTTGCTCTCAATAACCGACCTCTGAACTACGTCGAGGAAGATCTACAAATGCCAGTACTCACGCCGAACGCGTTACTATTCGGGCGACCGAATATGTTACCGGAGAAAAATCCTCAAGAGATCGAATTCCAAGATCTTCGTAAAAGAGCGAAATACCTCAAGAGATGTAAAGATGTACTTTGGACGTGATGGACCTCCGAATATCTGAAGGCCCTCCGAGAGAAACACAACCTCAAGCACAAGGTATCACAACACAACCCCGCTGTAGGAGATGTTGTTATTGTCAAATCGGATGAGAGAAATCGAGGAAAGTGGAAACTGACTTGGTATCGTAGAAAGATTAATTCCGGGGCGTGATCAAGTTATGAGAGCCGTAAGATTACGAGCCGGAAAATCTTATCTGGAGAGACCACCTCAGCAACTGTACCACCTGGAACTTTCCTGTGACAGATCAACAACAGAGATACAGAAAACCCTGAACGTCGATGCTCCCAATTTCAGGCCTAAGCGAGCCGCAGCTGAAGCAGCGAAGGAACGCATTCGAGAAAATGCAGAGGGATAACTCTGAACTATATGAGACATTAATTTTTCTTAATCTTTAACTTTAACTTTTTCTTTAACGAAATCTATTAATTGTGTTGGCAGCAGTGAGCGCGAGCCGGCATTCCCAACAATTACCAAAATACAATTTGCGTGGAAATAAATCATTCTAAATTGCTCACCCTTAAACATATGTACCGACAGTACCGTACTTAAATTTTTGTCAAGAAAAATTGAGTTCAATATTTATGGTGGCCTGTGCACAATATCAATGTAGTTGGTATTATAATTTTTCTTTGGTATTGTTATTCAGTATTTTTTCAATACTGCAACACCCTACTGTAGGTATTAGTGCATTTTCAGTTTTTGTACATTTTTTTGTACAAAAAAAATACAAGACAATTTTATTAGTACTAGTGTTTCAAGTTATAAAATAGGCATTAATTTATTGATTAAAACATTTATGTACATTTATGAAATAAATACAGTAAAATATTTTATATTTTAATAAAATTAATGTTAATTTTGATCAGTAGAAATCAGTGCAAGTTGTGCAGTAAAAATTGTGCAAGTTAAGACTGCATTGTTTTTAGTATAAACACCAATACTTTTTAATGTTGAGCTTTTTTATTTTAGAGGGAATATTAGAGGACTTTGCCACTGATGGGACTGACAGAAAAGATGTCTTTTTTTACCAGGTTTTTTATGAATCAATGCCTTTGAAGAGACAGTGCCCCTAACCCCAATTTTTTTGTTTAGAATAAAAGCACTCCAAAAATTAGGAAGGATGTTCTTTTAAATTTTGGTGATAGCTGTTTCAAGTTTTTGTAATATGCAAATAAGGCATGTGATGATGTAAGATAATGAAAGCAGAATTGTCAAAGATCTATTTTCGATTCATCAAACTTTCTCCAAACTAAAAAAAGACAGTTCAAGTTATGTAGTCGTCATGGTAACCGATTAGTTTCCAGACCTCTTAATTTAAAAAAAAAAACTATTTGTTTTCTCTCAAGTGCTGATAATTTTGGAGTTGGTATTATATTGAAGGAAGATGCTACAAACTTAACTAATCTTATACTAAAGTGTGAAGTTGTAGTAAACTCTGTTATGGCAGAAAACAAAGATTTTCTGAGTCTGAATTTAGATTTTTAGTTTATTTCTCTGTAAATACATGGAACGTTTTGAGAAAGTTTGATGAATGGTTTTGAAGATATACTCGAAAATAGATCTTTGACAATTCTGCTTTCCTTATCTTACGTCATCATATGCCTTATTTGCATATTACAAAAACTGGAATAACTTAAGAACAAAAACAGCTATCGCCAAAATTTAAAAGAACTGATCCTTCCTAATTTTAGGAGTGCTTTTATTCTAAACCAAAAAAATGGGGTTAGGGACACTTTAAAGAAACATTAGACATCCTACTAGTATTTTGGCATGCAGTAGTTATACACCAACCTTTTAGAGTTTCAATTTTGTACCTCAACACTACCATACCTATACATACAGTATCACAACACACATGTACATGTACATTTATATATAATATTAATGATCAGAAAAGAGGGGCTATAAAGCTCAATGCTTACTAACAAGTGCTAAAATTTATAATTTAAGGCAGATGATGAACACTATATTCCAAGAGCTGTTTTACTTGATTTGGAACCACGTGTAAGTACAGTACCATATTCCCTCTCTTATAGTACATCTCATTTAATTATTTGTTATATATATAGTTTATCATATCTGATTGGCTTATTTTTGTTGAAAAATAAAATTGCTATAAAATTTGATATCGTTTTTTTTTATATTTTAATTTTATTTGATATTTGTTTTTATTTCACTCTGTCACAACACACTATAATTTGGCAGTACACCAACCTTTTAATTTAGAGTACCACTATTTAATTTGAAGTTCTACACAACACAACACAGTTCTATATACCGGTAACTCATTATTGTAAACAGTGTCAGTGTTTCCAATAGAAGCTGGCAGTCGGCAGAAAACCATTACTTTGGGGAATTTTTCAAATAATACTAGTTTTATATATCGACTCCTCAGTTGTTGCGGCCATATGGGCCTCAATGTGCCGCTGTAATAATGTACAAACACCACCTGATAGAAATTCTATTGGAAACCCCGAGTGTATGTACAGTATATATAATTGAAGGCTTTATTAGCTTTTAATTGTAACTTAATTAAAAGATAAAAGTTAGATATTATTAGATATAAAGTTAGATACAGTATAGTAGTTCAGTAAATTTCATGGTATTAATTTTTTAAATAATTGTGGTGCTGTATTTATAGGTTATTGATAGCATAATGAGTTCCCCGTATGCCAACCTTTACAACCCAGAAAACATATTTACATCAAAACATGGAGGAGGTGCAGGAAATAATTGGGCTAGTGGTTATGGCCAGGTTAGTCAAAATAAACAATTACTTAGTACATACTACATATTATATATACATGGAGATGAGCCGATTAATCGGAAACTAATCGGCCAAGCCAATTAATCGGCCAATTTAAAATAATCGGTAATTGGCCGATTATTGCATAATAATCGGCAAAATAATCGGTGCATTAACTTTTTCACGAACGACGCGCCGTGAAGTTCATAATTCATAAGCATGAACATTATTTCATAACTGTCCAGCTCGTTCCAATCATAAAGGTGATTATTCTGAATCCGCATACATGTCAATTTTTGTCAGACTGAAATAATCAGCCGATTATTTCGATTAATCGGCCTCCAAATAATCGGCTTCAGTAATTGGCTATTTTCGTAATCGGCTCATCTCTAATATACATACTGTATATAGTATATACATGTATTTATATCAGTATAATAACATTTCTTCTAATTATTAAATTGAGGAATTCATACACAGCACTCCAAGACACTAAATAGCAATTTAGCAATTGAACCTTTTATGTGGCCAAGGCAATTAGTTCTTTAAAACTTAAAGATAACGTACAGTACAGTTTGTTCTCAACATATGTTCAAGTTTTGATTACATTGTTTATTGAGACACTATAGTCAAACTTACACAAAGTCACACAATATACAATGTACAAGTTACAAGGATTACATGTAGACATGTAGTGAAATTATTAATATGGATGAGACTGAGAGTACTGTGGATGACCTCAAACAACTAGACAAAATTGAACAGGAATGTACTACAAATTAGCAGGCATGCCTGCCAATTATTTTCCAGTTTTCAAGCAATTAAATCCTTTTGCAAATCCCTCCAGTCCATCTCACAAAATGTTTGAAGAGATGCTGACCTCTATCCTCATTAGAATGACTTTTGTTCCATCAGCTGCCAATTCACTAACAGTATACATGTAGTAACTAATGTATACAAGCAACTGGTATAATGTGAAATATGATTTCAGGCTGAAAGACTCCATGAAGAAATATTTGATATAATTGACCGAGAGGCAGATGGCAGTGATAGTCTTGAGGTAACCATTTACTTGTACATAATATTGTGTAATTGTACATTTATGTATGTTTTAATATTTTGCTGATGTTAGCAATTGTGCTCTAGTAGTAAGTCCACCTCATCAATGCCACAATTCAGTGTGAATTATAATCAGGTCAGCAATCAACTAATTTCCAAGCATGCATGGAATAAAAATTAACCATACAAATTAAATACTTCAGGGTTTTGTTATTTGTCATTCCATTGCTGGAGGAACAGGTTCAGGGATGGGTTCATATATGTTGGAGAAACTAAATGACAGGTACAATATAAGTAAGATCATTGAGACTAGTTTGTACACCATAGTAGTGTGAAAGAGCTGTTCTGCATGCAGGTGTTCTGACAGCAAAGTGACCAAAACCACAGAATATATTATTTACTAGAAAGTACAGTAGTAATTAAGTCTTTCTTTTTTAGATTTCCCAAAAAGTTAATCCAGACATACTCAGTCTTTCCCCAGCAGGTGATGTGCTTGATTAACCCAAGTTTATGAAACCATCTCAGATAGGGATTCTACTTTATGAAAATCAGGAATAGTTTATTTTATTTCGTTGTTGTTTCTGTCATTAATTTATTTTTTGGTTTTGGAGTAGGTAATGTGAACCACAATGATGTTCTGTATGTGTAAATTTGGAAAACTATGGGGATGGGGATTACAATAATAAGCACATTTAGCCAGTACTGGCTACCATGCATATCATATAATTGCAGCACGTGCAGGACATGCAGTGTAAACTGAATAAAAAGTATGAATAAAACACAGAAACAAATTTTTAAACTCTTTTAAATAACAATTCCTATAAAAACAACAATAAATACTGTTGCAAGGAAACAGTACATAGTGAATCAACTTTGCCTCATAAGAAACTTTGTAAAGTAAGAATTTTCCCTTTGATTCTAGGAAGACATAAGTGATGTTGTTGTTCAACCATATAATTCAATCCTGACACTAAAAAGATTAACACAGAATGCAGATTGTGTGGTAGGTTTACCATGTTGAACACAACAGTAATCTACCATTGGTATTGTTTATTATTCAAATAATATTAATAATAATAATAATAAACTTTATTTATACTGTTAAAAATCCTTTCAGCAAAAGTGCTGATATTAACAGGATGCACAATAAACAATAAAAGTACAATAAAAGTGGCCTAATGTATATACACTTGAAAATTTGCCCTTGCTTTTTTAGTCATTTATAATTTTACACTTCTTAGCACCTCGGTTATCTCTTTCTTATTTTTAGGTTGTCTTAGATAACACTGCGTTAAATCGAATTGCTTCAGATAGATTGCATATTCCCAATCCAACATTTTCACAAGTTAACCAACTGGTAAGATTTCACAGAACTTAAGTAATAAAAAAGCAACCGTGAGATGTATACCGTATTAACTCTAATAAACGCCTAGCCTCAAATAAACGCCTCCCTCTAATAAACGCCTCCCTCTAATAAACGCCTCCCCCTTTTATACAAAAATGCCAATAAATGCCTCCCTCTAATAAACGCCTCCGTCTAATAAACGCCTCCCCCTTTTATACAAAAATGCCAATAAATGCCTCCCTCTAATAAACGCCTCCCTCTAATAAACGCCTCCCTCTAATAAACGCCGCACACATCAGAGCGGCGTTTATTAGAGAACAAAACTACCTATCATTTTGTTCAAATGACATTTTGTTCTAACTAACAAATATCGTTTTGAGAACACTTTTAAAGCCGACACATTGGCGCTATTCCACAGACGTTGACTGGCTTCATTGTCGAAGTGATGTCAACAACCCAGCTTAAACATGGCTTAAACTAGCCATTGTTAAAGTTAAAGTGCCCCTAACCTCAAATTTTTTTATTGTCTTATTTGGAAGAACTTTTAAAATGATAAAGTAACTTCTTTTGAACATTTTCATGTGTGACGAAATTCCATACATTTGCATATCAAACAAACTGATATACAGTGTATCTCAAAAAGAAAGCAAAGAAACGAAAATCTTCAAAAGAAGTTACTTTATCATTTTAAAAGTACTTCCAAACAAGACAATAAATCATTTTGAGGTTATGGGCACTTTAAATAAAGTAGAATAATAATAAAAGTAGAACTCGACCAATATCCTTCATATCCGGACCTCGCGCTCAGTCAATAACATATTGTTTAATTAACGCCTCCCTCTAATAAATATCCCTCTAATAAACGCCGCATCAAATTGTTTCAATATTTAATAAACGCCGGGGGCGTTTATTAGAGGAAATACGGTAGTTGAACGTTGTATACAATATGTTCTAGGTCTCTACAATTATGGCAACGAGCACAACTACATTAAGATACCCAGGTTTGTCAAGAACAAATAACTTTTTGTTTCTTTTTGAAATACTATAAAACAGTGCAGTAAAAGGGATCAGCCGAAAGAAACATTACCTTTCAAATTAATTTGTTCTTTTAGGGTACATGAACAACGACCTCATTGGGCTGATTGCATCTCTCATTCCCACACCTCGCCTTCACTTTTTGATGACTGGATACACCCCCCTGACAACAACAGATCAAAAGGTTTTCTTACTTGTATATTTAACTTTAGTAAAAACTTTTCTATAGTAGTCTAATGCAAATTGCTGTGATATGATTGGCTACGCTACTCGCTATCTGATTAACAATTAGGGAACGAGCCTGAGATTTCTATGAGCTTATAGTTAATATTTAAAGTGCCCATAACCTCAAAATGTTTTATTGTCTTATTTGGAAGAACTTTTAAAATGATAAAGTAACTTCTTTTGGAGATTTTCGTTTCTTAGCTTTCTTTTTGAGATATATACACTGATTAACTAGTGGCCCTCAATCATAAAAATTACAATAAAAATGTGACTATTGTACTATAATTTATGTACATTTAGAATAAATAGATAAAAATAGAGGATGGAATAGCTAAGTATATCAATGAAATCACGAACTATATATAAAAATAAAAACTACAGTACATGCTTTAAGTATACAATTATATAATATTTATACTTGAGAATAAGTTTGAAAAAAGGTTTTAAAGTTGATTGGAAGGTTCTAATTGTTTCTTTCGTTCTTATATCAATTGGTATACTGTTCTTCCAATAAAAGACACCAAAAAATTTTGAGGTTAGGGGCACTTTAACTATATAATAGCTATTATTATTTATTTAAAAGAATTCGTGATCGCTGATTGGCTAACAGCCAACGGTGAAATCGTCATATCAACTCATTGCCCTACCAAATATGGAGTTGTGACATCAATGGTGCAATATGAAAAAAGATTATTGCACGATTGACGTCACCTGGTGCAATATGAAAAACTAATATTGCACGCTATCACGTTTTTCCAACGATGCAGTTGTTAAATAGTTGATAAAGTTAATATTTTAAATAAATAATAAAACAATTATTGAATTCGGTTTTCGCATGATATGACGAATTATCAAGGCCTCAGTTTGTGTTATCCGCCTCCGGCTTCGGCAGATATGCTCAACCTCATTCAATAATTGATAATTGTTTGTGTGATATTTTGCTTTGCTAAATCAGCTATTACTTGTGTAGGTTTCAAGTGTCCGTAAAACTACTGTTTTGGATGTCATGAGAAGACTTCTTCAGGTTTGTGTATTCATGAATACATCATGTGTATCATTTAGTCATCAGCAGCAGTTGTCCTCCATTTTGAAAACATTTCCACACAACCGTAGGTCCTAAGTCGAAAAACATTGAGAAAATATACCCATTTACACTGAGCTAGAATAACGGGATTACGATCGGCAGGGGCACTAGAAGCAGCGGGTGTCCGAACACCCGCACTTTCTTGACTGTGGGTTTCCTACATAATAAGGGTATGGGCACCCACAATATTTTAGCAAATATTAAACAAATTGATAATTGGTGTTGTTGACGTGAAGTACATCTTTTCGGTTTTTTATACATAACTATTTTACAAAATTATTATAAGGTGACGCATTGTATGCAACGAACAGCGACGGAGAGATTTTTGAAACTATCCGTGTGTTAAAAACTCTTTACAAATTGTTCACGGTATATTGTTCAATAATAAACGTTCTTGGCGTTTTGTGATGTTATCTTGTATGTTATGTATTGTTTAATAAACGAGCAGCAGTGTGTTTTATCAGATTTAAAACACGAGGGCGTTTAGATCTGATAAAACACGTGCTGCGAGTTTATTAAACGGCTTCAAACACGACCCATTTGATAAGTTCATTGGCGTAGTAATTTTGAAAATCGATGTTGTCTAAGCCGAGAAAATCAAAGATAAAGTTTATGTAAATCAGGACGAATCTTTATCACATTTAAAGACACGATACGGTCGTGATTTTCTTTTGTCTTTTCCTCATGAATTATTAATGATGTTTGAAGTATATATAGTTATCTATTATATTCTCTGAACAGCGTGGCCCTGTTATGGCATTCTGTCAGACGCAGGACACCCACAACCTTGAAAATCTTCCAGAGCCCCTGACGATCGGGCTATAGCGACAGCAATTCCGATAGCGTTTTCGTTCCAACCCACTCCCCCCGCCCCTCCCGTAGTTGTTTGAGAAATTCTGTCTATTCAAGCAAAAATTGTCGTGTCAAATATAATATATAGACATCATAAATTCAATCTTGTACGTACTGACACATTCGCGATTAATTAATGATACATGTATATCATTTGTTTTTTAACGATATTTAATTTTGTGTTCTTGTTTTTTTGTATCTGATTAGTTAATTTTGCCACATAATTATTTTAGTCTCACCGAACATTCTCTGAGGTCTTGAGCTTGTCGATCGTCCATGTATCGTCTAAGGGCCTGTTTATATGATCCCGGTACACCGGGACGTCCCGGTATACCGGGATCTCGGATATACAAGCCGAGATCCCGTTTTTCCATATAAACGCAACATCCCGGTACACCGGGATGAAGTGAATTTAAATTTAAAACGTTGTCTGACCAGGTAAAATATCCAAAAAGTGGCAAAATGAAAAAAACATTCGTTGTGATGCTTTTTATGCGAATAAAATTAATTTTTGTTTAATTGAGAAATTATTATCAACATTTTCACGCATCCCGGGCACCCGGGACATCCCGGTATACCGGGATCATATAAACAGGCCCTATCTATACTCCAAGCTCTCCCACCTTCACTACATTAGTGTATATATTAACACACTAAGCATTACTGATATATAGTGACTGTCACATAGGCAGTACATATTGTACATATTGCAACCTTTGCTCTCCATATGATTATTTTACGTATAAACGTTACATACTCAGTTTTCATTTCACTTTACGTTTCACTCTTTTACGAATTCTTACACCCCTATTTCAGTAGTACAACAATCTCTTAATATTTTTTATTCGTATATAGCAGAGATACTCTGATTAACCAGCATAAGCATGTCCTGTATTTTCAGCCCAAAAATGTAATGGTCTCAAGGTTACGAGATAAAAGAATTCAACATTGCTATATTTCTATTCTCAATATAATCCAAGGCGAGGTGGATCCTACACAGGTATAGTAATTGTTGTCTTACTAGGAGACCTTAACGTAAATATTTGCTATGTCAATGTATACAACAAGGCCCAGTTGAAGCCTCGATAACTAACTATCTGCTTAAGCAATCACAGTGTTGCTGATTTTATTTTTATTTATATTTTATAATGGGCCACTGTTATTGGGGTTTAACCCTGTTGTTGGTTCCTGGCACTTTAAAGTATTTATGTGTGGTATTTGTAAGGTTGTAATTTAATTTTTCTTTTTTTGTCAAATCGAAATAAAAAAAAAAGGAAAAAAAAAAAGAATAACTACAGCGTAGCTATCCGGCGGATAACTCGTATCTACGCTACAGCTGGTATGTCAATGTATACAACTATGTTGTGTATATATACTATGTATATGTATATGGTGTACTAAACTATACAACTATACAACTGCGCTATGTCAATGTATACAACAAGGCCCCGTTGAAGCCTGGATAACTAACTATCTGCTGGATAACTACAGCGTAGCTATCCGGCGGATAACTCGTATCTGTGCTACAGCTGGTTACAGTTTTGGTAGAGAGTTTATCTGTTGAATAGGACTTATTCATCGAATAGCACTTATCCAGGCTTTATAAAATAACATGTATGCTACGCAGGCTCTGATTGGTCAATACTCGTGTTTGGATCAAGCCATCCAAATGCGGAAATTTCCCGCCAAAAATTTCCTTACGTTTTGCTGCTCGTTCTCTTGTATTATTTTATTTTATTTTATAAAAGAAGTACCTAATGGTTTTCGGTGTTTGGATACTGTGATCCAAATACGTGGGAAGTTGCTCGACTTTCGAAAAGCTAAACACTCGCCTGTCTCGCAACTTCCCGCGTGTTTGTATCACAGTATCCAAACACGGAAACCATTAGGTATTTCTTTATTGAGCTGTAAAAGAATATATATAAGTATATAACTAAATGATTTCTGGAATGTTGCATGGATATTTAGAATTTAGAACTTTTCCTTCCTGCAACGTCCAACGTGTATGTAATAACTAGATTAATCATTTCTTATTTTCAAATACTTTCTGTAGGTTCACAAAAGCTTACAGAGAATACGAGAGCGTAAATTGGCGGAGTTTATACCATGGGGTCCTGCTAGTATACAGGTAAATGTATTTTAAACACAGAGCGATCACATAACCCCCCGTCCAAAGTAGTTTAAAATTGAAATTTGTAAAAACAAATAGCGGATTAGGCAAACGTAAACATGGTGTTTAAAAAAGGCTTTTTTCTCTTCAATAATTCTTCCAAAATCCTTCGATTTTTTCGCAAAAACCTCGTTCCTTTGTCTCTAGGGCTGTATAAAAACGTCAGGCAAATATTTTCTCTTATAGACCTCGCATTCGGTTAATAAGTAATATTTATAAACCGCACAGGAGAGCTTTATCGGATATAAAACACGAGATAGCCGAGTGTTTTAGAGCCGATAAAGCCAGTACTGCAAGGTTTGTAAATGTCTTCTAAACATAATCATGTCATACATTCATTCATTGGCGTAGTAATTTTGAAAAAGCCGTTATCGCAGCCGTTAAAAAGCAGGGAGAAATCTATATCAGATATATAGTTCTCAAACTCATTAATAATTCATGAGAAAACACAAAGGAAAATCATAACCGAGACGTTGTTGGTAAATATGGTAATAAACGTCCATAAATTAAGCCAACTTTTCCCTCAAATTTCTCTTAAAATTATGGTTCGTTTTTCAACACACTTCTCGGTGTTTTCAAATCAGATAATAAACGCCTTCGGCCCTTCTCGTGTATGATATATTACATCCAATACGGGTTGTGATTTTCCTTTGTGTTTTTGCTTTTTCTTTGCTTATGAATTATTAATTAGGTTTAGAAGTAATCTGCAATATTATACCACAATATACTAATACATACCCAGTACTATCCCTAACCATATAATACCATTCCTGGTACTAACCCTAACCATATCACCAACACTGACTCTGTAACCATAACACTAACCCTAATACTAACCCTAATATTGACTTTAGTTGATTCTATATATAGCGTATTACAAAGTAGGGGTCACAGAGTGAGCGTGTGAAAACGTTTCTCAACTCATCCCACTTCGATGGTCGTTTTGCATGGTCGTTGCGTTTTGCATGGTCGTTTTGCATGGTCGTTTTGTTTTGCATGGTCGTTTTGCATGGTCGATGGTCGTTTTGCATGGTCGATATATAGTTATGTTGCCATATTTTTTTAGGCCACAGTTGAAAGCGTTGCAGGTCACATTCGAGCATGTGCCTGAATCGCGTCATTTCGTATAGTTCGCCTTTTAGATTCTTTTTCGTTGCTTAAATTGTTCATTTAAATTGTCTATGAAGTGAAAAATTCATTCAGTTTGAAACCGTAAATCTTCTATTATAGTCCAGTCAATCTACCTGAAATAAAGGCTCAACTTCAAACAAATTGCAACAGAAATAGTTTTAGCTTTCTCAGTACCTACATACATTCAGAAATCACATACCAAAAGTCCCTAGAAATCAACCTAGTGGAAAGTTCAGAAAATCCGGTTTTTCTCACATTTAACTACAAAAGCACAATCCTTTAAAAAAAGTGAAATTTCAAGTTCACTATTACCAATAATCACCCATGTCGTCAGAAAATTCTCCAAAAAACATATGAGAGGATATATATTTATGTGGGTAGCACAATTTTCCAGGCCCATTTTGAGACTATGAAGTGAAAAGACATTTGAGATTTCACTTTTTTTAAAGAATAGTGCTTTTGTAGGTAAATTGTAAGAAAAACCTGATTTTTTAAATTTTCCACTAGGTTAAAAAATTCCAGGGAATTTTCTTTTGTTATTTCCGTTATATAAGGTAATGAAAAAGCTAAAATAATTTATTTTGCAATTTGTTTGATGTTAAACCGTAGATTGACTGGACTATTAAGCGTCCGGGGCGCTTATTGAATTTTGGAGGTCTTTGGAACGGCGCTTATTAGAAGGGGGCGCTTATTAGAGAGGGGTGCTTATTAGAGAGGGGCGCTTATTAGAGAGGGGCGTTTATTAGAAGAGGGGCGCTTATTAGAAGGTGGGCGCTTATTAGAAGGGGGCGCTTATTAGAGAGGGACATTTATTAGAAAGATGGGCGCTTATTAGAAGAGGGGCACTTATTAGAAGGGGGCGCTTATTAGAAGAGGGGCGCTTATTAGAAGGGGGCGCTTATTAGAGAGGGGCGCTTATTAGAAGAGGGGCGCTTATTAGAATGGGGCGCTTATTAGAAGAGGGGTGCTTATTAGAAGATGGGCGCTTATTAGAAGAGGGGCGCTTATTAGAAGAGGGGCGCTTATTAGAGAGGGGCGCTTATTAGAAGATGGGCGCTTATTAGAAGAGGGGCATTTATTAGAAGGGGGCGCTTATTAGAAGAGGGGACATATAATAATGGCGGACGGTCACTCCGATGTGTGTTCCTCTCTTCACGGTATTAGTGTGGTGCCTAGTTCTTCTATAGTTGGTAGTATAACCTTTGAATCAAGAGATGAAGATGTCCGAGAATTTGTCTCACCGATAAGCAACAAGCTACGAATTGCTTGGGCAGGAGACTTTCCGTTATTGAAACAATTCATGAATAAGACTCTCAAATTAAACGGCGAATGGAGTCAACCAGGCGGTGACAAGAAAGTGTTTGACAATGGTTCCTGCTCTATATCATGGCGAAAAAAACAAAAAACGCTTGTCTTTCGATGGTAAGGATGCAAATAAATTGAAGCAAATGTTTGTCAGGGAAATTTGCAACGAAATTACGAAACCCAAGAGCGAACGCACCGAACACGAAAACAACCCGGCCGTAACGAACATTGTCAACCCAGTTAGTCCATTCTGCTCATGCAGATGGAATGAACTGGTAACTGATGTCGAGGGCATTAAGTTGGACCAGACGATCGCTGAGTGGAAAGTGAAGTCCAACAATTTGTGTATCATCAATAAAATAAATGATGAACTGGCCAAACTTCGAATATATAGCGTACCGAATCACACACTTCGAGGTTTTCAGTCAGAACTCTCCTTTATTGCCTTAGTTTAGTGTCTTGTATACCCTAGGCCCGAATTGGGCGTTACATGTCGATAACTAAATATAGTCGTATTATTTCTACGTAAAGGAAGGGCGTTATAATTAGGAAGGGCGCTACGGGAAAAGGAGCGTCTACAGCTATTTATATAAAGTCGCTAAATCTAATTACTCTAATTAACTAATTCACATTCGTTACAAATAGGTCATGATGAAATACGACAGAAATTTGTGTCATTTGAATATTCAAATGTTAACGGACATAACACTTCAAAATAAAATAAACAATCGAAACGTGATGCTAACGAGAGAGCAGAAAATATAATACAGTTAAAGGAAAGTTCAAGCGTCAACAAAGTGAACCAGAAAGCTCCTGATTCTAACGACAATAACGAATCATTGCACATTCCGAAGCTAATGCACAGTTAAAAGAGTATCAAAAGAAACACCATACTGAAACTGCCCTTATGAGAATCAACGACGACATAATGAGAGCAATCGATGAACAACGGTCTGTAGTATTGCTACTACTTAGGAAGGCTTTTTACTGAATTTTTAACTTGTAATCTAGTAGTTTCTTTTTATTAATTTTTATTTTCTTATTTTGTAAATTCATGTAAAGCGCTTTAGAATTTTAGGATCGCTATATAAATAAAGTTGTTGTTGTTGTTATTAGAAGAGGGGCGCTTATTAGAAGAGGGTCGCTTATTAGAAGAGGATCGCTTATTAGAAGATGGGCGCTTATTAGAAGATGGGCGCTTATTAGAAGATGGGCGCTTATTATATAATCTAATCTATACATATAATCTAAGAAATAGTGATACTGATCTAACATTTCCGAAGCCCAGAACTGAATTTTTAAAGAAATGTTTTAAATATAGCGGTGCCATGTTGTGGAATGATCTTTCTCGGGAAGCTAAATTGGCCGATACGATTGATTGTTTTAAAAGGAAGATACGCCCGACTTAAAATATGATGCTGTGATCAAACCTACTTCTTGACTATAAATAAATTTTTATTTATTCTCTCAAGTGCTGATCATTTTGGAGTTGGTAATATTGAAGGAAGATGCTACAAACTTAACTAATCTTATACTCAAGTGTGAAGTTGTAGTAAACTCTGCTAGAAAACAAAGATTTTCTGAGCCTGAATTTAGAGGTCTGGAAACAAATCGGTTACCATGACGACTACATAACTTGAACTGTCTTTTTAGTTTATTTGTCTGTAAATACATGGAAAGTTTGGAGAAAGTTTGATGAATGGTTTTGAAGATATACTCGAAAATATATCTTCGACAATTCTGCTTTCCTTATCTTACGTCATCATATGCCTTATTTGCATATTACAAAAACTTGAATAACTTAAGAACAAAAACAGCTATCGCCAAAATTTAAAAGAACATCCTTCCTAATTTTAGGAGTGCTTTTATTCCAACCAAAAAAAATGGGGTTAGGGGCACTTTAAACAAACTTTAGACCACACTGATTGGTATGTAAATGGTGCTTGTCGTGTATTAAAATGTTGTTGAAAACGAGCGTGTTGTTCTGTGGTTAAGAGGGGGAGGGGGACGTTTATTAGGAGGGCGTTTATTAGAGGGGAGCTTATTAGAGGGGGGCTTAGTACAAAACGGCTCCAAAGGGGGCGCTTAATAGAAGGGAGGCGCTTATGTGAGGGGGTGCGCTTTATAGTAAATTATTTTATTCTCAGTTTCAGATAATTTCGTTACATAATCCCAAGGATAAATATATGATTTTTCAGTCAAGTCAATAAGTCATGCAGTGTGATTTATGCAGTGTGATATCTACATATAAAATAAATCTTCATATCTCAAGAACGAATTGAGACAAGGAAGACTCGTAAACGCCAATCTTTATAATTTAAAGAGTTTTTTAAAGTAAGAGAGTTTATTGCGAATTTAAATGTTCTCTTCATAAACACTTTAATTCTGTAACTAATAATAAAAAAAGCATACAAACATATATGTTTAAAAATATTTACATGTGTTTCCATTCCTATATTTAGGTTGCTTTATCTCGTAAATCACCCTATGTTCAAACTGCCCATCGAGTCAGCGGTCTTATGATGGCTAATCACACTAGCATTTCAACAGTGAGTAAAAACATGACACAATAAACCAGTTCGTAATGTCGACTGCGCATCAAAATGACGCGTTCTGCGTCGGGATAAAACTTATTTCAATTCATAACATCAGGCTGGGGAATTCAGTATAACGAATTTGCAAGTGTAAATAGAAATGCAAATGTATATTGTGGTTTTAGCCTGATGTTATGAATTGAAATAAGTTTTATCCCAACGCAGAACACATCATTTTGATGCAGTCGACATTACGAACTGGCTTATTGAAAAATAATTAGTTTCGTACAAGTTTAAACAGCGCGAAAGTTCCGAAATGTTATTACATTTTGTTTATTTGTAATAGGTATTTGAAAAAAGTTGTCGTTTGTATGACAAATTAAGAAAAAGAGAAGCCTTTTTAGAAAACTATCGAAAAGAGCCCATATTTGAGGAGAATTTAGACGAAATGGACAATTCTAGGTATGTTATTCTAGGTATATTGAAAGCACGTATTTTGCAGTTTTTCCAAATTTTACAGCCAATATATCGAACTCGTACATAACACATTTTGGTAAATTACGTTTTGCTTAACACCATTTTCCATGGGTTTAAAGCTACTGACTCGAATTGTTTTGCCATTTTATAATTTTTTCATCGAATATAAATGTTAAATTATTTTAATTTTTAAATACCATCATTCGCACCAAAAAAAGAGGATTACAGATTGGACATTTTGACAAATCTAACACGAATATTTAAAGGGAACTGTAGTCAAAAAATATTTTTAAGTGAAAGGACTTTAAGTATAATGTTTATAGATGTTAATAGTTTTACGGTATCTGCTCTTGTACTCGAGAAATAACGTTTTTATTCTCGTATTTTATGGTTCTGGACGCCGCCATTTTAGAGTTTCTCGGCGAGGTTATTGAGCGCCTTGGCAATTTGCAAGAGGGGGAAAATATATGACCCCCTAAAAGAAACCCTGGGCCCCGCCCTTTTCATCAATACAAATCAAATAGAAATAGAAATCAAATACTCTAAAAGGTTGGTGTGCTGCCGAAATAATGTGTAGGAGGTCTAACAAGAGAGTGAAACGTAACTTTAACACTCTTACGTTTCAACTCAAAATACGATATTACTGATATAGATTCTATATGAAGTGAATGACAAAATGTTTTATGATTTGAGCTTTGCGTTGATGTTCTATAAAGTTGGTTTGTCCGAAATGCTAATGATGTGACGTCAAATCATTACAATATTAATAATAATAATAATAATAATAATAATAATACTTTATTTAAAGAGGGTAAACGCTAAACAGTTACAAAACTGATAAACCTGCGGCCCTCAAATATTAAAATAAATATATACTATAATACAATAAAAACTAAGAATTACAGTAGATAAAACCGATCAGAAATGATCAACCAACGCCTGGTCGTCCAAAGCTTTCTTAAATAAGGCAAACTTAAAGAACTTTAAGTTTGACAATTTCCTCACATGCATAGGTAAAGAGTTCCAGTTGCTATAGAAATTTTACCTAATTCAAACATATATGGTAATGGTATAGACCTCTTTTGTAATTAATATTAGAGAGGATTTAGTATAGTCAAATACATATATGGAAAAAGTGACTGCCCCAACCGGGAATCGAACCCTGGTCTCCGAATCAACGTTTCGGCGCTCTAACCTTTCGTCGTCGTCGTTCGTATAACCTTTTTTTTTTGCTAAATCGCCACACCGGGATGTAAGTTTCTGTCAGCCATTTTATAGTGTCCGTATCTAATTCCTTTAGTCCTGCGGGGCCATGAGGAGGCCTGAGACACTAGTCAGTGATTTCGCCATATACATATTAAATTCACCACTTTCACTCGACACCAACAGGCAGACATCGCATCAAAGGTTAGAGTTCGATTCCCGGTTGGGGCAGTCACTTTTTCCATATATGTATTTGACCCAAATTAAATTTTCTTTTATATTCATTTAAATTAGCCTTTCTGACCTCGTTGCTTTGGAACGAGGCCAGAAAGGCTAATTTGCATATGTATATAAAAGAATATTTAGACTGGAATATGAAAGAGGTCTATACTTGAACGCTATACTGGAGATGTTATCAACTTTTTCGTTGAAATTCTAAACCACTTTAATGGCAGCATGAAAGAAAGCCAAATTCCTGTGTGACGTCACACTAATTCGCATTTTAAAACCATAAACCTGTACAGAGTATCGAAGGAACGATCAAATCAAAGAAATATTTCACTATTCAACTACTTTCCTTATTTAGAATATTTACAACAAATAATATAGAATTTTGGGATTTTAATTAGGCACTTTAAAAATCTTAGATATTTATTTAAACTATATTTTTTTTCAGGGAAGTTGTTCAACAGTTGATTGATGAATACCAAGCTGCTACAAAAGCTGACTACATTTCGTGGGGAATCAAACAGGTGAGATTAGGCAGATGATCTTTTAGCCCTTGGTGTAAATATTTAATAGTTATTAGACGAAGTCAAAATATCGTGATTTGTCATTAAGTTTGATTTGATTTGTCATTAAGTTTGTCATTAAGTTAAACTTGTCATTGTGTAAGCCTGGCAAAGAAACGGTCGGCGTTAGATCATATTGAGTTAACGTACAGTCCGCGTCTTTGGAACGATGATTTTTAGTATAACCATAGCGCTACTTAACCATGCAAATAACCACTAACTCCAAAACAACATAGATGCTAACGTACCCTAACCCCCCGTCTAATGAGTTTTCTAACCCTAACCACCGCCTAATGAGTTTTCTAATCCCCCGCCTTAAGTGTCTTTCTCCCAAAAGAAACAAACACCGCACAACACGTCGTACCACTGGACATTTCTGTTTAACGAGTTTATAAGTTATTCTGTATTCTCTGTTTCTTAAAGGGTACAGATTGAAAAGGACGCCGTTTGACATTTTGTGCAAGGAAATGAAGATAATGTTCAAATCTTAGTTAGGCTAACACGTCTTCACAACAATGACCGCCATGAAAACTGTAAATATTGATTACATGTGATATTTGTGAAATATATATCATCCTGCAGACTAAAGCATCATCCTTGAAAATCTGTATTAAGGTGGCTCGATAGTCTAAATCATGAGAAATTGCATTTTTCTGCATAAAAAGTTTTGTAATGCAGATCTGAGCTTTGTTGTGGTTCATAGCATAGCTCTAGCGGTGGTCTTGATTACTGAAACGTTTCACAGTTGTAGCATTTGTATATCTAGAAAAAATATATGTGATAAACGGCAGATTTTATGCAAATTAGTTTTCTGGATTTATTGGAAACACGATTTCTCCAGGGTATAAAACTTTTCAGTAAACAAGACCACCACTAGAGCTATGTAATGAACCACAATGAAGCTCAGATCTGCAGCCATTACAAACATTTTTATGCAGAGAAATGCAAGTTCTCATGATTTAGACTATCAAGCCACCTTAAATAATTTAGCTCGTACTTGAACTGTGCTAGAGAGTTATTCATGTATCGTCAGAGTGTGTACTATACTATTATTACAACATACTGTATTGATTTTTAAAATGCGTTATTCCTTTATTGTAAAAACGAAATACACTGTCTGGTTTATACGTCGCATTTAAGTGTCTATCTCATGTTTGGGCTTTTTATATATTTAACATTTTTGGTACTTTCTGATAAAAAAATCCTAATATTATCATGAACTAAAGTTTCATATTGATGCCACTTTTCCGTGCTAAACTTGGTTTACTATTCACAGGAAGTGACATCAATCCAGGGACCCGCAAAATTACACAGTGATTTAAGTGAAATACGAAGAGAGTTTTCTAGTCAATGTGCAACATTTTGATTCTATGCCTCGTGAATTACTTCTTGAAAGCTTATGGTGCTGACCAACAAGTATACAATCTATTGGAACATTATTTAAAAGTCCAATATCAAAGAGTTGCGCTAAAAGGAGAATTTTCACAATTTAAAAGGATTAATAAAGACGTGCCACAAGGATGACACAAACAAACGATGAAGTAATGAGCTTTACTTGACTCTGAAGATGACTGCCGCTGAGGCCGTCGAAACGTCAGTCACCAACACTAGTCTTTCTCAAGACTACAACAACCTGGACAAGCAACTTCACACATTTAATGATACTCCTACATTCAAACCATTTACTTCGATACTAGTTGTACAATGTGCCTGAAGTTTTCGTTTTCGTCACTTCCGTGGCCTCTAAAAGCAATTCCCTGGCGTCCAAGGGTCTAGTGGTGATATACAGCAGTATCTCAATAACTTTCCTATTTTGCTGAAGATCTTCCTCTTCTTGGACGAGGGTGGAACGCTAGACTTTATCCCAAAGGGCGTCAACGTGTCCAAAGGCTCTGGTGAAATGCGCATGCGAAAGAACTGCACTTTTGTGGCTTTGGGGCGAAAAATGCTTTGCACGTTTACCTTGCACAAAGATTTGTGACACGAGCAAACGAAACAGAATGCAGCATCCTTGGACAGGCTGTATTCAAGATGAGGGTACTCTTTAAACCATGCTGGATGGAATCGTGCTTGCTTGCGTCCTTCATTTGTATTCTTGTTATTGCTGGTGGAAAACCTTTGTAGGATGGACTGTGGTCACACAGGCTGTTATTTTAAGACGGAAATTGATCTTTATCCTCGGTAGTCGTCAAGGACCTTGGACGAGAGCTTCAAGAGATTAGTTGATGGCTCTATTACTACTTGTCAGGGCCGTAGCGAGGGGGTATTGGGGGGGGGGGGGGGGGGGGGGGGGGGTATTATCGGAAAATCGAATTACTCGTTCGGAAAACTACGGCAACGTAGGTTAAGCGAGATTTCAGTCAGTGAACAGCAAAAAACTCATGTTAAGTTTATAGAACTTACAAAATAATATTCACACAAGGATAACAAATCTATTTTTGTCGATTTACTGCATACGTACATCAGATAGATGACACCTTTTGGCTTTTGCTTTGCAATAAAATTTATCATTTCCGGATTTCCGGATTAGGGTGGGTTAGCCAATCAGATTGCTTCCCATGGCAAGTGATCCCCAAAAAAATTTCTGCGGCCGGAAATCGAAAAACCGGTTGCCGGTTGAACGGAGCATGCGCCAGCTGAAATAGACCGAGCGCATGCCATAGTATCAGGGGCAAGTGCCAAGGGCCTCGCACTTTTGTAGGAGCCCGCAGCTTTTTGTGCCTCGCGTTTATAATTTAGGTACCCACGTTTTCTGGCTTCTTATGGGACACGTGTAGTGGGGCCCCACGGCCCCCACCTTTTAATACAACTATTATTACAATGAATTGCCAAACGAAAGTTTTCATTACTATGTGCATTTTTTTGGTTAATTTCTCGCGATTTTTCAGGTGCGAGTCAACCGCAAATATAGCCCTCCTGTTGTGCGGTCGCTTAATTCGCAGGCTACCGCAAATATGCCAGGGGCCCCGCGTATGCTTGACCCGCCCCTGACTAATATCGAGATCTTCGGCAAGAATCAGTTCGGTTTCTTTGGTTAGATAAGAAACTACAAAAATTGAACAGAGAAAGGCTACACGTTAAAGATAAGCAATACGACGCTTAATTTAGCATGTCTGTGATATAGTTATACAGTTTGTATCAGCTCCCTACAGGGTACGGAAAATCATTGATCTTTATGCTGATTAATCATTGTGTTAGTTTAATATTTCACCCATGAATGCTCTTATCAGATAAGCAAATTAAAATAATTGCTAAATGTAAATGTAATAAAGGCTAACAGAGAACAAACAACATGTATATAATTATACGACCAACTCACGCAATCAAGTATCCGTGCATTCAATCATTGTTGCAACAACGACACGAAAATAAAAGTTTGTCCGAAGATAACTTTATCTAACCAATCAAAACACACCGAATTCGTTTGCGTAGCGGCGAAGGATCTGGGAACGAGATTTTGGGGGTTGAACCGATCATGCCTCCGATTCGTTGATTGGAAGTGTGATCATAATAAGGTGTGATCTAAATAATAATTTGGACTCTGTGCCCTCAGCTGGTTGTGTTAGTTCACTGTGTGTTCAATGGTTATAAACAACAAATTCCAAATCTCCATTTAAAATCGGAAAGTCTTCCGTGCATCTTCAACGATGGAAGACAAACCTAAAACGAAGAATAGCTTTGTTTTGCCACGTAGAGCAGGTCATTCAAATATGAGCGCTTCTGTTGGTGGGAAAAGCATCGGTAAAAAACATCCAGGGAAAGCCATTTTAGCTGGTGAGTGACTTCGTCGTCTATATGCAGAGGATCAATTATCATATTATTATTATTATTATTTATAATATATGGAAATATGGTATGTATAAGACTATAAGTGAGATAATTTATTTGCTTTAGAAGTTCTAAACCTCGGAGTTTGTGTTATTGTGTATGTGTTTACTTGTATAAACATCAACTTGAGCGTGGTTTTCTTAGTTTTATACCTGTAATTGGACAAATAAAATGTTCCTACAAAGCGTAGATTTTGCTGATCACTCAATGACAATGATTCTTTGATTCTCTTTGCTTTGATCATACTTTCGACTTTGAAACCATGAAAATGTGGGTGTGTATGTAATTTTATATATTCTGATTTCTATAATAACAATATTCATTTTATAAATATTCTTATCAGAAATACACATTGATTATGGAATCATAACCCTGTTCTATTTTCACAAACAAAATTATAAATACAGTCAAACCTCTATCAATTCAGCCACCCTGGTGACCGCTTAATGGAGGAATGCCAACAATGTGCCTTGGGTGTGGTTAAATGTCCTTTTATTCAATTCTAAATCACTGATAACAGTAACAAGTAGATTTTGAAAAAAAAAATTGCATCCAAATGAAATGAACGAGAATTTTCTGGCTCACAAAGTTTCTAAAACGAGCGACAAACTCCAGTAAAACAGTGATCAAGGGCAAGTGCATGAATAGAGGTGGTGACTATGGCTTGGAAGTTCCTTGTGAATATTGCTTCACAGGAGATGCATTTTCAATCAGATGACAAAATGACAAAAAAAAAATGACAAAGCTACAAAGGGAGAGATTTGATGCAAAGTAAAAGTAGTGTTTTCTCTGCATTGGACATGCTGATTTTTTTATTACTGACAATGTTTTTGAATTTGATTACCTGTGAAACAATACGAACACTGATTGGGGACTGCTTCATTATGTAGGTGGCCGTGGCCACTTAATAGAGGTGGCCATTTAATAGAGACATGGCTGTTTAACAGAGGGCCGCTTAATAGATGTTCGACTGTAATGAATAAATATAAACAATTATTATAACAATAAAAGTAAATTTTACTTGGAACTCAAACACTTTGTAGATCAATTGTAGAATCTGTCCAGGAACTGAGTGACATATAATTTATATTATATTTCAAGTGAGATATCACCACTAATGGCAGTAATCCTTCCTTTTGTCCCCTAAATGCCCAGATGGTGCAAATATTTGGCGCTTGGGTACAGGGGTGGCACCAGAAGGGGCCATCGGGGAACCTTAGTCCCCTGTCGGGGAAGGTATTGCTTACTGCAGGTATTCCAATGTTCCATATTATTAAGTCACCTAATCCAGCTTAGCCATGGTATTATTGCCATGTTGTATTATTATATGTACAGGCCAGAGTGCACAACCTCCTTTCCTGCAGGGTTACCTAGGTTGAGAAAGAAACACCTGTGATGGGGTTCCCATAGCAGGTGTGCATACTGGGCAATCATATTGTTATTTATGCCATTTTTACCACCCTCTGATGTATTTTAGGTGGGATTGCTGGTGGTTTAGAAATATTGTGTACATTTCCAACAGAATATGTTAAAACACAGATTCAACTAGATGAAAAAGCTGCAGTACCCAAGTACACAGGACCCATAGATTGTGTCAAGAAAACAGTGAGTGGACATGGTTATTTGGGCCTGTATCGAGGACTTAGCTCTCTGCTTTATGGTTCAATTCCCAAAGCTTCTGTAAGGTTGGTAGCTCCTTTAACATAATTCTTACTGTGCATGGTAAAAATAATAATATTGGAAGTGTGAAGTTGATCATCCAGGTTGTTGTAGTCTTGAGGAAGAGTCAAAGTCAAAGAGTCAAGTAAAGCATGTTTGTCATAATATATTATATATATATATATATATATATATATATATATATATATATATATATATATATATATATATATATATATATATATATATATATATATATATATATATATATATATATATATATATATATATATATATAATAGGTAATATTTGGCATTTCACTCGATCAAACTATATGTTGAAAGGATTTATGGTGAAGGAAAATTTCGAGTGTTGGAATACATACATTTTATGACCAAACCGGGACCAGTTGCGAAAAATGCAACTTCAAGGTATTCCGGCTGGAATTGAACCCGCAACCCTGCGATACTAGTGCAGTGCTCTGACCACTGAGCTACGGAAGCCGTTGCCGAGAGCCTAGTCACGAGTTCTGTATATATGGTGGTGGTAATGCCGGGATAAGATTCTGGGTATATTATAGGTAATATTTGGCATTTCACTCGATCAAACTACATGTTGAAAGGATTTATGGTGAAGGAAAATTTCGAGTGTTGGAATACATACATTTTAAGACCAAACCGGGACCAGTTGCGAAAAATGCAACTTGAAGGCCTTCCGGCGGGAATTGAACCCGCGACCCTGCGATACTAGTGCAGTGCTCTGACCACTGAGCTACGGAAGCCGTTGCCGAGAGCCTAGTCACGAGTTGGGTATACGAGTCACGAGTATGAGTATATATATATATATATATACCCTTGTGGTAGTTTGAGCACTCTGGCCCTATACCGCTTCACGCTCTCTAGATGTGCGCATGACCGCTGTTTATCCCACAAGCGGTTGTCACTGGCAATTGTTTGTGTATAATTAGTTCTCATGCCCATATCTAGATAGTACCAAGTTACACTAATGAGCTGTGGAACAGCGAAACACGTGTCTGTAGATATAGTACTATAAAAGTGAGATGACAAACCATCAACTTCGAGACATTTCAAGTAGTCTTTATTTACCACAACCACGTACCAACAATATGAAAAACAGTTTCATATATGACGGTGCTCACCTATGGAACTCTATTCCAAACGAAATCAGGGAGAGTAAATCCCTTTCTTGTTTTAAAAAGAAAATTGCCACTCACATTTTTCAATCATGACAAAAACAAACACTGTATTACTGTAAATAGTTACTTATTCATAAATTTTATTACTTATTAGACACTATATCTCATATTTTGTAAATACTTTGAATATTGCTATGTTGCTTGTTGGACACTATACTGTGCCTCATATTTTGTAAATAACATTACCAACTATTGTATATATTCCTATTTTTACACGCCCCCTGTGGAAATCAGCTTCGATTGATGGGGTCAGCGTGACCGTTAAATAAAGTTATTCTATCTATCTATATATATATATATATATATATATAAAAAAAAGTATATATATATATATATATATATATATATATATATATATATATATATATATATATATATATATATATATATATATATATATATATATATATATATATATATATATATATATATATATATATATATTATATATATATATATATATATATATATATATATATATATATATATATAATATATATATATATATATATATATATATATATATATATATATATATATATATATAAAGTTAAAAATATTATTAATCGGAATTTTCACATTTTACAAAATGATCCTGAGACATCAGCCATTTTCACCGACAACCCTTTGGTATCTTTTCGCTGTAATAAAAACATGCGTGACTCCTTAGTACCAGCGGGAACATTTGCTTGCGGCCGTTCCCGCTGTAACACATGCCCTTTTCTCAATCCCACTACAGTTATTACTGCCCCCAAATTCGACCACACAATCTGTCATGCTTTTTCATGCACGTCCACCAACATAATTTATTGCATTTCTTGCGATAAATGCCCTAAAATCTACATCGGTGAAACTGGGCGACGCCTTTCAGACAGGTTTGCTGAACATCTT
This sequence comes from Chrysogorgia sp. JL179-B06, assembly GCA_035772405.1. Classification (NCBI taxonomy): domain Eukaryota; kingdom Metazoa; phylum Cnidaria; class Anthozoa; order Scleralcyonacea; family Chrysogorgiidae; genus Chrysogorgia; species Chrysogorgia sp. JL179-B06. The sequence goes on from JAYKKM010000391.1 coordinate 1,884,857, forward strand.
CGTTCCGTGAGGATCAATGATGGTGACAAACCTGTAGCCCGCCATTTCAACAGCTCCAACCATTTGGTTTCAGACATGAAAGTCTGTGCCATCCTTCCCATCTCCGGTGGCAACGATAACCGCAAGCGGCAAGAGAAGCGTCTCATTTTTAAACTTGGCACCACACATCCTCTTGGTCTTAACGAACGTTTTTCTTTTATTTAATTTCCTAAAAGTTTTTTGTTATTTTAGTTTGCTTGGAACTTTTTATTATTAGCTTATGCACTTAATCATTCCTTTTCAAGTCTTTGTTTCTATTATTATCGCCTAATCCCCTTGAATATTGGACCTGTCATTTCTCCCACCCCCTCAGTCTTCTTATTGATCGACTGTTAAAAATAGCAAATGATTTAACTTTTCCCATCTCATTAATTATTAGTTAGTTTATTTCCCGTGCATTTGATTGGCTACTTTCACCTGTGACACCCTTTTGGCATATATATAAGCCCTATTTATTTTATTTCATCTCGTCTTACTCTGATGAAGGGCTCCGCTCGAAACGTCAGTATCTCGTCACTAAATTCTTGGCAGTTTACCACCTTTTCACTTTGCTATATATATATATATTGGTTTTTGATGTCCCACATTTGTGTGGCATCAAGGGTGACTGTAAATAGCAGTTATCTTCATCCTGCTCATCAGCACTACACTGATGAGGCCCAAAAGGCCGAAACGGTACCGTCTGTATAAGTTAGATATCGCTCTATGACCTTTAGGTCATATTGAGCACTCTACAGGATGAAAACCATTGTCGCTTATGCATTGTGCGCACGCTCACTGCTTGCAGTTTGAGCACTCTGGCATGGTTTTTGATGTCCCACATTTGTGTGGCATCAAGGGTGACTGTAAATAGCAGTTATCTTCATCCTGCTCATATAGATATAGATATAGATATATATATATATATATTATATATACAAAATTAGTATTTACCGATATATATATATATATATATATATATATATATATATATATATATATATATATATATATATATATATATATATATATATATATATATATATATATATATATATATATATATATATATATATATATATATATATAAATATATATATATAAATATATATATATAAATATATATATATATAAATATATATATATAAATATATATATATAAATATATATATATATATATATATAAATATATAGATATATAGATATATAGATATATAGATATAATAATATATAGATACATATATAGATATATAGATATATAGATATATAGATATAGATATAGATATAGATATAGATATATAGGCAAACCTGACAACAATATGCTTTACTTGACTCTGAGGCTGTTGAAATGTCAGTCACCATGCAGTAATATAAGCCCTCAAAATGACAACAACCTAAATCATGATCAACTTCACACTTCTAATAATACTTCTAAGTTCAAACCATTTACTTAAATAATAATATTGTGATAAAAAGACCTATAGTGTTGATCTTAATCAACCACCTTTAAGTTGAATATACTTGACACTCTAAGGGGCTGTTAATTATATCAACTGGGCTAGCTTAGCCTGGCTGATTATCTTAACAAAGTTCTTCTCACGGCTACTATAGGCACCCAAAATGACATTTTAAAGTAGAGCTGGCTTAGTTGGGCTGTAGGAAGGGAATTTTCATTACACAGCTCAGCCCTGTTAGCCAGGCTAGCCCGACTCATATAAACAACCCCTAAGGGTTGGTGTATACTGCCGTGATAGTGTATAATACGTCTGGTCTAATGTTTCAATCTAAGAGTCTTTACGTTTCACTCTCACTGACAAAGGGCCTAATTGCTCAAAATGTTATGACTTATACTACACACTATTTTGGAAGTACCTGTACACCAATATTTTAGAGTATACATGTACTTGATTTGCCCAGACTGATGGGATTAGTGCAGGAATATATCTATCACCATCATAAACTAATTAAGAAATGTAATAAGAATGATTACAAAATAGCGAACTGTTAGTGAATGTTGTGTTTGTGCAGGCTTGCAGCAAATCTGCTACATTTTGAAGTGAACTGTTTATTTTGTCAAGGCTTAACAAGCTTGCAGCCAGTAAGTTTGTTGCAACTTGATATAGGTGCAGAACTGTAGGACATCGTTGAAACAATCCAAAAATGCTTGTTGATATAACGAGTATCACAACGATTACGAACAAGCTTGAGGTCAACCCATTGCAGATTTGTCACGATTTCGACAAAAAATGTCAATAAACACTCCCTATTTCATTTTGTTAACTTCTGCTCTCCAAAATGCAAGGAAATGCCATTTTAGAGGTCTCAGAAATGCAAAATTCCCTGGGGAAAAATACCCCGGACCCCCTAAAATGGGGTCGTCACAGTTACTTTGCCCCCCAGGTGAAAATTTGTTGCTACGGACTGCTGAGGGTGTGACTACTAGATATAGAGAGAGAACCGTAAACCATGTAAAACCTTAAATAACCTTTGTGACTGTGTGGGTTATAAAGTTAAAGGCTTTCGAAATTTCGGGCTGCGGGCAATCAGTGTCCACATTTTTAGGGGGTGGGGGGTCCAACCTGGAAAATTTTGAAATCTAGAAGCTCGGAAAGACAATTTGCAGCAATTTGAGCAAACGTTTTCATCTATACAGCGAGCATAGTTGAAATGAATCCAAGCTTGCCTGCTGCCTCTTACCACATACCATTAGGGAGAGTACGTCACCGCAGTATTACTATATTTATCGACCAATGAGAAGTCGGAGCAGGTCTCTCCCTAATGGCATGTGTTACCAAGTGCTGCCATTTTTTGCGCGTAGTACTGACAGAAGGGTCTGGGAGCCAATCTAACACTCGCGTGGCAAAGTTTTAGGGTTGGCTAACACATCAGGCTACACCCATTTGTAAAATCTCGTGTAATCGAAGCCCGTAGGTAGATTACCTTAAGTAGCTTCTCTCCTAGCCACTATAGTCGTACTTATACAATTGGAAAAAAAAAACATTAAATTCAGCAACGCACACAGATTGGTTTCGATTCTGGAACCAATTTGAAGCCGAGATCGACGGGGAGATGTACCACCTGTGACAAAGTATTCTTATCTGAAATAATTGGTCAAACCAAAGGTAAGAGCCTCCATTGATGGATTACCTTTTTCCACAGAAAGTTACCAACGCGCGAAGAACATCCTGATCTCGAAGTATGGTAACAAAAGCGAAATCGTGAACGCGTACGTACAAAATATCATGAACTTATACTGTACCAGCTGTCCATGGAACAAACACCGTCAAAATGCACGATTTATATATGAGTAGTTGTTATACATCGTCCAGTCTTTGGAAACGCTTGGGAAGTTGAAAGAAGTTATGACTATCGACGGTTAGAGGGGATAAGAGGAGATCTGGTGAGAACCGACAACGAATGGCGGAATTGGGATTTTCCTAAACTCGAGCTTGTAGAAGCGTTGAGGAAATGGACGGAGCGAAACCCAGTTAGCTTGCGCGAGAAGAAAGAAGAGAAGACACAACCTCCTCCTCGAGTCAAAGGATTTAAAACGGGACAACACGCGCCGAAACAGAATAATTGCGTTTACTCATGTGATGGAAACGATCACTCGTCAGTCAACTGGCAGTGGTTAAGGTTGCATAGCGGAAAAAACAATCAAGCGACAAACGGTGTGCTTTAATTGCACGGGAGCCAAACATCGAGCGTTAGAATGTCGAAGCCGTTCAGGATGCCTCAACTGCAAGCGCATGCAGGCATCACACGTCGATCTGTGATACGTTTATTACAGCTTTACAGTTCAGAGTCTACGGAGAAACTACTAACGGCAACCTGTGAAGAAAAAGGAACTGTTATCTATCCGGTCGTTGTGGTCCAGATCAATGGACCCAAATGTCGGCATGCGCTGATTGATACGGGGACGGGAAGCTCTTACGCTATTTTGGATCACTTAAAAACTCGACCAAATAAATATATGTTATTTACCGTTTTTGGTCGGTCCGGATAGAGAAATATTTGCCCGAGGTCTCAATTTATTTATTTTTTATACAAGATAAAAGACTTGAGTTACTTTAGTTCGGTAAAACTGCATTATTTGGATAAGGAAAGAAAAACAAACCAAAATACTTTAGTTTTTGTATAATATAGTTATTTCCAGCTTGGTTGAATTAAATTCTGTATTATTTTTCCATTTTCCAGTTAATAATGAAAAAATCACGATAACATTTTAATAAATAAAAAGGAAATACGTCGCGTTGAAATGCATGATGTTTGGCACTTCATCAAGGAAGATTGGAATTTACAATCTCAAAATACTGTAGAAAATACAAGCGGATATTTCTGCCTAGAGACTGAAGTCACGCGAGTGGAAAGAAACGAATTGTTGACTCTGGACAATCCAAAGTATAACAAAGACGTCATCGCAAGCCATTCTCATATCTCGTATCTCGGGAGTGACCATGGAAGACACCGACGAGAAGCAGAAATTGCCAGTGCACCTCATTCTGGGGATTGGAGATTTTGCCCAAATCAAAACAGCAACGGAACCCAAGATTGGTGGTCCCGGCGAGCCTATCGCTGAGTTGACCAAGTTCGCGTGGACAATCATATTACCTGGTAAAGAAGTATAGATCTTTACAACGTGTACAGCACTCACAAGTCATCAGGACGGATGGTACGAGACTGGCCTCCCATGGAAGCGAAACCACCACACCCCCTCCCCATTAAGGCAGCCTGAAGCGACTCGGAAGTCTGGTGAAGAAATTAGAAAACAAGCAGTTACTGGAGAGATACAACCATGTCATCCAAGATCAACTTAGCAAGGGGATCGTCGAGAGGGCAGAAGCTGAAGTCCGCCGTGAGTTCTACCTATCGCACAAAGCAGTCCTGAAGGAATCCGAAAGTACTAAACAACGGATAGTTTACGACGCGTCAGCACGAGCCAGCGACAAGACTCCTTCACTAAATGACTGTCTAGAAACGGGACTTCATTTCCAGAATCAACTGTTGGGAGTATTGGTTCGAAGCAGATTCCACCCAGTAGGTTTGGCAGAGACGCCATGACAGAGATGCCATGCGATTCCATTGGCTAAAAGATCTGGTAACCAAAGAGCTCTGTTTGGATTGGGACCTTCGCCATTCCTCCTCGGCGGAGTAATTCAACAACACCTGAAATCCTGCAAGGAATCAAATCCAGAAGCAGTGGAATAAATACAGAGAAGCCTGTATGTCGACGACCTGATCACTGGTGGAGAGTCGATAGCCCAGGTCCAACGGATAAAAATCAAACAGCGATATCCACATTTTGCGAAGCAAGATTCGAATTGCATAATTGGCATTCAAACCTCCCAGAGCTAGAGGCAGACGTAGTGAAACCAGCACGATGTGAGTCAACGGAGGAAAGTGCTCCAGGGAAGAGGAGAGAATTTCAGGACCACTTACCACAATGGAGGTTCAACAACAAACGTCATCCTGGGTAAAGAAAACCAACAAAGAAATGCGGCAACTGACAAGTTCCAAGAAGAGAAACTTCAGCTGAACGTACAGAAGAATCAACAAGGTATTTACGAATGCCGTGGGAGAATCCAAGGAGTCTATCCTATCTATATACCAGACGGAGAGCTGCTATAGCGGAACGGATGGTACAGAACGCGCATTCACTTAACCTCAATGTGGGAGTGGGTTTCACCATGGCCAAGGTTCGAGAAAAGTACTGGATTCCACGCCTCCGAAGACTCACCAAGCGCGTGCAATCGGATGCGAGAGGTTCCAGACAACAGCATTCGCCAGCCCCCTGTCGGCAAATTACCGAAAGGATCGAACAGAGGGAGAAACGCCCGGTTGGAGTCGATTATGTGGGACCCAATCGATATCGTGCCAAAGCAAAGAAAGAATCCAAGGCGTATATTGTCCTGTATTCCTGCAGCTTGACCCGAGGATTATACATCGAACTATTGCCAAACCTGACAACCGAGGAGTTCCTGAGGAGCCTCAAGCGACGTATCGTAAGGAAGGGACGACCCGAGAAGATTTATTCAGATATTGGTACACCTTCGAAGCGGCGGCAAAGTGGCTCCGACAACTGAGTAAGGATGAGAAGCTGAATAACTACTTAGCCAAACGAGATATCAAATGGCAATTTAACCTCAGCAGAGCACCCTGTTGGTGTCTTCACAATTCTTCACAAAACCATCGGTAAGGGATACCTCGCATGGAAAGAGCTACAAGATGTCCTATTGGACATCGAGGTGCCCCTAAATAACAGACCGCTGAGCTACGTCGAAGAAGATGTCCAGACACCTAACGTTTTTCTGTTTGGACAAGAATCGATCCTACCTGAGCCAGATGACCACAACATCGAAGACATTGACAATAGGAAAAGAGAGAACTACAGTACCTTCGACGACGCAAGGGTGCAGTTTGGAAGAGTTAGACGACAGAGTACTGTACGTGAGAGCCTTGAGAGAGAGACATAATCTGGAACATAACGGAAAGCGAGCTCACCTACAGCATGGATGATTGGTTAAGGCACCAGTTGATCCAGCGTGCTGATTGGTTAAGGCACCAGTTGATCGCGTGAAAACCTATAGTTGAAAATTGTGACGTCATAAAATCTCCATAAATCGCAACTTTTAGCAATAATACAGCTAGAAATGATAGCCAAACTACCAAAAAATATGACAATGCCACTTTGCGATGGAATATCCAACTGCCATTACTCGTTTTAGGCGAAAAGTTCCAACTTTAGACGGTGGAAAACGCGTCGCAAATTCCAACTAAAACAACGGTAGTTTTTGCGACGCCAGTTTCTTCACAACAAAAATAAAACAGCTGAAACAAAGACGAACAACGTTTACCTCGAACACTTAGTTGTGGCTTAGGCAGATTTGTGAGACGATGAAACTTTTTGGAATCTCAATATACCTACCTGAGTACGAAAATATGGAGAAGTCAAGAGATACTCAGCAAAATCTGCATACTCGTGACATCTTCGTGATATCACGATTTTCAACTAGGTTTTCACGCTGACGTCAGCTAGTTTCCTATCCAGTCTTTTTATTATCCATGCCTACAGATTGGAGAAGTCGTGTTGGTGACGTCATAGGAGAATAACCGAGGCCAGTGGAAAATTGGGATCGTTTAAAAGCTTATATCATGTAATTATATCGTTCAACATTTGTATCCGATGGAACTTTTCTGCGACCGAACGACAGAACAACCAGCAACCGACTGGAGTGCCAAGGTCCCCGAGTTCAAGCCGAAGAGAGAATCAACACATCAATCGTCGCGAAACAACGCATCCAGAAAATTATCAGTGATGAACTAAACCAATAGACAGTTTATTAATAGATAATAAAATTTTAAATGTTCATGTTTTATTAAGAAATATATCGAACTCAACGATCACGGAACAATTTCGTGTAGAAATTACAATAGTTATAAATAGTTGTCTCCATTCGGAGAACAACTAGGGGGAGTGTGACGGGATTAGTGGAATATATCCATCAACATCATAAACTAATTAAGAAACGTAATAAGAATGATTACAAAATAGTGAGCTGACAGTGAATGTTGATGAGGGTGTGACTAGAGAGAAAGAGAACCGTAAACCGTAAATAAAACCTTAAATAACCTTCGTGACAGTGTTATATCAGCCCCCAACGGCATTTCCGACAACACGTGAGTGTGTGGGTTATATCAGCCTCTAACGGCATTTCCGACAACACAGCACAACACTTAACAATCTAATTTGACGGATCTGGTTGTCGGGTCGGAGAAATTGGGAGGATGTTCACATGATATACCCACTTCTGTATCCAATTTCTTATTTTCTCAGATGAAACGAAAGCAATTATCTATTTTCATTTGATTTTTTCACATGATTCGATTTCCAAATTCCAAAACAGACAAAAATGGGATCTGTCAAACCAGATTATGAGCAGATTAGATTATGAGGCAGAATCCTATACTTACCTGTTATTTCATTGGCAGTCAGCAGTGGCTACCTCACCGGCGTTTTTTTTTTAATTTTATATTATTTATTTTATTTTTATTTTATATTTATATGGTCACTGAATCCTAAATGCTAAAATATTTATGGTGATTTTGTATAATACTATGATTGCCTCGGTTTCTTTTGTTATCACAGGGCGATTTTTATCATTTATAGATCCACAGCGAGGGGAATTCGACGAAATATTACCCCGAGGGATCATATATCATCCCGAGGGGTAATATTTCGACGAATTCCCCGAGAGGAGGGTGGTGTATTCGTGATCAGCGGGTGATTCGAACTCGACTCACCCGATGTTCACGTCATCAGCGAGTGATTCGAACTCGAATCACCCGGTGTATTGGTCATCAGCGGGTGTATTCGTGATCAGCGGGTGTATTGGTCATCAGCGGGTGATTCGAGGTCAAATATCATGCCCCGGATAAATAGCGGGGAATTCGAGTTTAAATTGACTGGACACGTGGTTCAAATCTAGCTCTTTGATTGAACAATTTAGTGTTGTGGTATAATATAATCTCTAATTCGTCCTCTAACAGGGCAAATTTCTAATTTTGTCCACATTAACATGCATGAGCATTGAGCAAACATCCAAACAATACTCTTTTATACAACAAAGAAATACTCTTTTATACAACAAAGAAATACTCTTTTATACAACAAAGAAATACTCTTTTATACAACAAAGAAATACTCTTTTATACAACAAAGAAATACTCTTTTATACAACAAAGAAATACTCTTTTATACAACAAAGAAATACTCTTTTATACAACAAAGAAATACTCTTTTATACAACAAAGAAATACTCTTTTATACAACAAAGAAATACTCTTTTATACAACAAAGAAATACTCTTTTATACAACAAAGAAATACTCTTTTATACAACAAAGAAATACTCTTTTATACAACAAAGAAATACTCTTTTATACAACAAAGAAATACTCTTTTATACAACAAAGAAATACATTGAGTAATCCAGACAATTATTATATTACCTCGTCAATAGTGGTATTACAAACTAATATTATACCTCAACTATAAATTGTCCAATCAAAGAGCTAGATTTGTACCACGTGACCAGTCAATTTAAACTCGAATTCCCCGCTTTAACCTCGAATTCCCCGCTGACGACGTCATCAGCGGGTAATTCGAGTTCGAATTACCCGCTGATGACGTATTCAGCGGGGAATTCGAGTTCGAATTACCCGCTGATGACGTATTCAGCGGGGAATTCGAGTTCGAATACCCCGCTCGTACCCAGTACTCGCGCGTAAACCAAGACGAGCCTGTAAACAATGGAGGAACAACAAGACGTTTCAAGACGTTTCTAGACGTTTCAAGACAGCATTCAAAATTGTTTCGGTATAATATATCATTTATAGACCCTCCGCTCGGGGAATTCATCGAAATATTACCCCTCAGGATGATATATCATCCCTCGGGGTAATATTTCGTCGAATTCCCCTCGCTCCGGGTCTATAAATGAGAAATATACCATGACATGTCGGGAAATTAGTGATTAAATGCCCCACAAGTCTCGGGAGGATTTGTGAAAGTCGCTGGGGCTTCTACAAATCCTTCCGAGGCTTGAGGGGCATTTAATCACTAATTTCCCTCATGTCATGGTGTAACTTGGAAAAGTTAATTTGATTATTCTCTGAAATTTATATTTTGTAATAAGCCCTTCTCTCTAATAAGCCCCCTCGTTCTCAGGAAGCCTGAAATTAAATAAGCACCCCCTGGTCCCTGGCTAAGTAGAGCTTTTATGGTGATGTAGTTTCACGCAACTTATCTCGGCTTTTTTTGCATCCTTACGGTGGCTCGATAGTCTAAATCATGATAAATTGCATTTTTCCTGATAAAACGTTTTGTAATGTAGATCTGAGCTTTATTTTGGTTCATCGCATAGCTCTAACGGTGGTCTTGATTATTGAAACGTTTCACACTTGTAGCATTTGTATATCTAGAGAAATTGTGTTTATGATAAGCGGCAGATTTTATGCAAATTAGTTTTCTGGATTTATTGGAAACAATTTCTCCACTTTAAACTAAACTTTGAAGGTATAAAACGTTTCAGTAAACAAGACCACCACTAGAGCTATGCAATGAACCACCATGAAGCTCAGATCTGCATTACAAACATTTTTATGCGGAAAAATGCAATTTCTCATGATTTAGACTATCGAGCCACCTTGGGTCTCACCTCATTTTATATTATAAAGAATAAATACTTATTATTATCGCATATTAGACATTGTGTCGGTTAATTTTGTATTTTTGTTGAATACGTTTAGATTTTCAGTATTCGAAGCCCTTAAGAATAAAGCCTGTGATGAAAAAGGAAATTTAACACAAGTAAACATTTTAGGTTGTGGTCTTGGAGCTGGCTTATCCGAAGCTGTCCTTATTGTCTGCCCTATGGAAACGGTGAAAGTAAAATTTATTCATGACCAAACTCAACCTAATCCAAAATATAGAGGATTTCTTCATGGTGTCTCTACCATAGTTAAAACTGACGGTATGTCCTGCAATATTAAAGTGCCTATGAAATGAAAATTAAGTTTGTCTAATTTTAATGAACTCCGAAAATGATTAGGAATGGTATAATTTAGAGCTCTTTCATATCTCACGTCGTTCTTGAGATATTTAGACTTTTGTGATATACTTGTGTGATAGCCTATGACGTGAAGATGTTTCTATATTTTTAGAAAATTAAGAAATTAGAAATAGTGAATTAAGTTGGGATCGCTATTCCGATGTAATGATGTTAGGTGTCATGAAGTGTCGTACTGTACAAAGTTTCAAGTAAAAATGGGGGGGGGGCGGTCGGCGGAGCGGAGGTAAGACCCTGGGTACGAGGTTGGTAAAAATGTAGAAACACCTTGACATCATACCTGTAGGTTAGCATTTGCATATCACAATAGTCTAAATATCTCAAGAACGACGTGACATACGAAATAATTCTAAATTACCATTCCTATTCATTTTCGGAGAGCATTTAAATAAGACAAACAGAAAGCGGTACTACGATCAAATTTTTACCTATCGATATTTTACATATTTATAAAGCAGAGCTGCTAAATATTACTCGGTCGAAACCGTTTTGCGATTCGACGATGCTAAGTATTATTTTTCTGACTCCGAATCTGGAGTTGTTATGTCCGCCATTAATCGATCATGTTCCTGACCAGCGTAAGGAAGTGACGTCAGACTCTCAACACGAAGACTCCACATTGCTAATTCTTCAAGAAAATCCACAGTGATCAAGATCCTTTTTTCAGATTCCTCGTCTGAAAGGCTGGACATTTCATCTACTTCTCGAAGAAAACAAGTAACCTCGACTGAAATTCTGGCGTAGCATTGAGCGTCTGACGTCACAAACATATTACCTTTTGATTTTTGAAATTGCGGTCTCACTTGGAACACGTTCTTGAAATAGTCCCTGAAATAGTATTCTATGCTAAAGAAAATCTAAAACACGGGGGGTGAATTTTCATCGTAGTGCCACTTTAATTTTCATTTCATAGACACTTTAAGGAGAATGGAGATTATTGAGCTTCACGTTCGAGGGTACAGCAAACGGCAGAGTTGTTTTTGTTAGTAGAGTTTTTACTCTCGTCGTCTTGTGTTTTTACTTTTCTCGCCATGACGGTTATTTCACGTTTTAGTTTAACGTGAGTTCTTTTTCATCTTATTTTCTCAACTCTCGAAATAACGGGGGTCAGCGGTCACTGACCGCTGATTTTCATGACTTGATCGCCAGAAATTAGTCACGGCAGGTCAGCATGACCGGTCAAATTATTTTGGTCAAATTATTTCTACCAATTAACTCAATTAATTCAGTGAATGGCTTTAACAGATGGCGCCTTAAAAAGGTTTTAAATAGCCACTTAGTTTTATTGGTTAAAAAAAATTTAAGTTAAAATTAAAAAAATTAAAAATTGTATTTCATTTGAGGCCAAGTTGTCGCAACGGAGGTTGACTTCAACTTTAAACAAAAGCCCTGGGATGGAAGATGCTGTCAAAATGGCGGCAGCAGAAGTGATGATCGAACGTTCATGGCCTTGTGTACCGTGATACAAAGTTATAGAAGGAAAGAAGATTTTTGTTTTTAATGCACAAATTAAAGAAAAAATAGTTGACCATTCAAATTTTAGATCTGACCGCCTGAATTCACGTGTGACTGGTCATACTGACCACCAACTTTGCCAAAATTATTTCGAGCGCTGTCTTCTTTTAAAGTGCCTCTTATAAACAACAATTTATCTTTGCCTGCTGTTCATTATTTCAACGTGAAATTTCGAATAACATCGGACCTTGTCTCCGTTTTTTCATAGAAACAAAAATTAAATGTTAGAGCAGTTATCACATCCCAACGAAAAAAGATATTAATTATGCTTTTATATTTCGTATATTCCGATCAATTTATGTTTTCTGCCATTTGTGTAGGATTAAAAGGTGTTTATCGAGGTCTTTTTCCAACCATGGTGAAACAAGGAACAAATCAAATGATCCGGTTCTTTGTATACTCTAACCTAAAGTCATGGATTCAAGAAGGTGATAACTCTAAAGATATTGGAGCAATTCGTACTTTCCTTATTGGTGGTGTAGCAGGAGCTGCTAGTGTATTTGGAAATACTCCAGTTGATGTTGTAAAAACCAGAATGCAAGTAAGTGTTTTTACTCAGAGGTTTAGAACGCCTTCTAAATTTTCTATTTTCACGATCATGCGCAGACTCGATTTTTCTATTTTTCATGATATACAGTGGAACCCCGCCTACGGTCACCTCGTTATTACGGCCACTTATAAATATTCTGCTTATATTTCAATTATTATATTATTATTATTATTATTACTCGGGCTAATGTGGTAGCCAGAGTCTAGGTTTCGGATTTGTTTTTTCTGGGGTTTTTTTTCTCTGGGTATCACAAATTTACAAAATATTTCCCATTAGGCCTTGAGAAACGTCGAGGCATTATGTTTAAATTGCTTAAACATGTCAATGAATTGCACTGAAAAGTGTTACTCAAATTCTTGAAACCTGCAAACTATTGCAAATATACTCCAAGATGAGAGAAACACAAAGAACGTTGGTAGAATGGACAACTTGCAAAGCCAAAGGACAAGAAAATATGCTGTGTTGACATTTATACCTGAAGAGATATACAGTATACTAGCTTGCGCTTTTCTTTAACCAGAGTTATCACCCCCGGCGTCTTGTTATTATTATTATTATTATTATTACATGTAACACATGCACGTGTATATTTGAAACTACATGTAATTGTTGTATATTTTTATTTTTTTAATAAATGTCCAAGCTCTCGCGGTTTGTTTCCTGCAATCAGACTGAAATTTGTTCCAGTAGAACTGATTTTATGGCGTTGGAAATACCAATATTTGCTACGTTCGATGCGAACTTTTCTGTTGCTGTTTGAACAATAATTCAAAACTATTTATGATATATGAAGTCTGGATGTGAACTGCTCGCGAAACTTGAATGCGTGTTTTACACTCGTAAACTAATGTTTGCGCGAAAACCAAATACCACGTACGAAACGAAAACGAGGCTGTCAACAACGGAGGAACAAGAAGACGTTTCAAGACAGTATTTAAGATTGTTTTGGTATAATACTAAATATTGTTTAAATTGTGTAAATATTGTTTTGGTATAATAATATATACCTTTTTATCATTTATAGACCTTACCTCCGCTCGGGGAATTCGACGAAATATTACTCCTCGGGATAATATATCCTTCGGGGTAATATTTCGTGGAATTCCCCTCGCTCTAGATCTATAAACGATAATTATACTATTACTGAAACGAAAAGTCCATATCAATATATTCTTACTCATTTCTAGTTTGACTCCCACGTCTTCGATATGATTGACATTCCTGTCCTTAAGTAACGGACCAACTTGTTCCAGGACGGTGGTGTTTGTTATAGCATTAAAATCTTCGTGCTGCGTGGTGGTGCAATGGATTTGTTCTTTGCCATCGAATGGCAACATGGCGGCCTAAAAAGTTTGCATGTCGTAGCTAACTTTAGACAGAAAATTTAGCAACTTCCGCTGCCCAGATAAGTTTCAGCAATACATGAAATTACTCGCGAAAGATTGAATATTTTATTAAAGCAATAAGACCCACAATGGCTGCATTGGCAATTTAAACATTTTATATTATTTGTTTTGCACTAGGGTTTAGAGGCGCATAAATACAAAAGTTCTTGGGATTGCACCGTCAAAATAGCAAAGAACGAAGGATTCAAGGCGTAAGTAGTGAAGCGATATATTAATGTGTTATATATATATAGTGTTAGATCTGCTACTTCCATTATGGTAAATTGAGTAGAATGAAAAATAAATTGTGCACATTGTTTTGTTGTATACAGTAAACATCCACTATGAAGAACCTACGTTTTTCCAAACCAGCCTGGGATAGGTTCTTATATATTTGATATCTAACAAAAAATCAGGGTGTTAGGTTCTTATAAATATACTGTAGTACTTTATCTCTTTTATGGTTTTTTTATCTCTTTAATCCCTATTTGATCATCTGACCAAAATCTGCTACTCGAGCCAAAATCCAAAACGGTGACTCATGGAGACAGAGCATTCTCGGTTGCAGCGCCAAAACTGTGGAATTCATTACCACAGGAAATTAGAAGCTTTGAAATGTTAAGTAATTTTAAGTCTGCAGTTAAGACTTTTCTTTTTTAAAATTAATAGTTATTGTTCATAGTGTTAATATATGTAGTAGGCTTTATCTTATAATGAAACTGTAATTAGTTTTAAAAGTAACTTTAAGAATATATATATTGTTGTAAGAGCATTGAGACTATTGTATAATGCTCCTAATACGTCTTTATTATTATTATTATTATAAGAAAACAGTAAGCATCTGCAAACTGAACAGGCTATAATTTATTGTGATCTGAAATACTAGATGTACCGAACTAGAATTTTGAGATCTACGTCAACATGTAAATGCATTGTACATTATTGTATAAAAGATAAGGAACTGCAACCAGATGTTGGTGTCATCCTCATTTGGGACTTTGCTAAGAACCTATTTCAAATATCAGGCTCAAACAGGTTCTTATTGAGAGGGGCACAAAATCCCTAATTTCAGCCTGAGGTTCTTATAGCTGGAAGGTTCTTCATAGCGGGTGTTTACTGTAGTCAGGACCGGAGATTCTGCCATATAATGAATTATAAAATAACAAATTAAAAAGGCACGCGCTGATTGGCCGTGTTTCTATTTAAACAATAGAATATACTTTTGCCCGGGTCTCTATAACGTTATCGAAACCCGAGTGACGTAATAAAAACACTAGAGAAGTGTAGGGAGAAACACGAGCCGCCGAGGCGAGTGCTTTCCCAACTTCTCCAGTGTTTTTATTAACTTCACGAGGGTTTCGATCACGTTATAGAGACCCAAGCAAACGTATTCTATTATTTTTATAAAATAATTCAGAAACAATTTCTTATACTTTGGATAATTACGATATATAACGCTTTTGATTTTGATTTAATGCAAATTCTCATTAGCTACTGACGTCATTCCGGTCTCCGTAGCCTGATCGAGATACCAATCAGAAACGTTTCAAAAAGTTCAATATTTTTAATCAGCGAAATGAAGCTTGTTTTTCATTATAAAAGTTTTTTATAAGAGTTTCTTACGCTCTTACGCTTTCTTCGTGATCTCCCAACTTCCCAAGTGTGGCCATAACTCGATGGATCACGCCAAATCATAAACCATTTCTTAAATAGTGTATCATCTTTTCCATCCACTATAGGAAATGTACAAGGGCCGTCTATATATGCTCGCGCTGTCGTTTCGTTTTGTATACTTTGAGATGTTTAATAATGTTTCTCTTTCCTTTTAATAAGAACCTTTTCATTTCTTCGACAGGTTTTACAAAGGCACCGTACCACGTTTGGGTAGAGTTTGCTTTGATGTAGCATTTGTTTTTACGATTTATGAACAAGTAATGAAAGTGTTGAACTATGTCTGGAAAACTGAGTAAAGAAAAGTAAGATGAAGACAGGTGTACGTACTTCGACCTTCTAAAACAATAGCTGCTTTCTATTATCGAAATTATTAAATGTCAAAAATGCAGCTTTCAAGTGTAAACAGTACAAAACTCAAAGAACGGAGCTGGAAACTCAACATTCGTTCTCGCCTGTGATCTGGATTACAGCTAGCGGTTTGTGGGATTTTAATATTAGGTATGGGACAAGAATACGTTTTTAATTATTGTGCAAGATTGTATACTATTTACTTATTCAAATAAAATACAGAAAACATCAGCGATGTTAAAGTTTTGGATGCGAGAAACTGAGCTTGTTGTAGCTTGTTTTTGATGCGAGAAACTGAGATTGTTGTAGCTTGTTTTTGATGCGAGAAACTGAGCTTGTTATAGCTTGTTTTTGATGCGAGGAACTGAGCTTGTTTTGGAACTTGAACTGAGCTTGTTTTGGAATTTGAACTGAGCTTGTTTTTGATGCGAGAAACTGAGCTTGTTGTAGCTTGTTTTTGATGCGAGAAACTGAGATTGTTGTAGCTTGTTTTTGATGCGAGAAACTGAGCTTGTTATAGCTTGTTTTTGATGCGAGGAACTGAGCTTGTTTTGGAACTTGAACTGAGCTTGTTTTGGAACTTGAACTGAGCTTGTTTTTGATGCGAGAAACTGAGCTTGTTGTAGCTTGTTTTTGATGCGAGAAACTGAGATTGTTGTAGCTTGTTTTTGATGCGAGAATCTGAGATTGTTGTCACAGTTGCCTTTACTATTAGCTATGTATTTTTTATTATTTTTATTTCACACTACTTTTATCAATTGATCTATTTTATCATATTGTATCTATAGTTAAACACACGTATCTAATAATGAATACCAGTCTAGTAGCTGAAGAGGCTAACCTGTTTAAATAAATCTATCCTGTCTTATTACAACAAATAAAACCGAATTAAAACGAGGAACGGACGAAAAATGTTTAAAACGAAGAAAAACAAATTGAAATAAAGAAAAACAAAGACGAACGAAGAAAAACAAAGAAAACGAACTAAAACGAAGAAAAACGAAGAACAACGAACGAAAAACTATTTAAAACGAATAAAGACGAAGTAAAACAAATTGAAATATAGAAAAACAAAGGGGAACGATTAAAAACACTAAAACGAAAACAAGAAAATTTTTTGAAAAACGAATAACAACGCAGAAAAACGAAGAAAAACGCAAAAAACGAATTACAACGAAGAAAATCGAATTGAAACCAAGAAAATCGAATTGAAACCAAGAAAAGTAACGAAGAAAAACAAATTAAAAACGAATTAAAAAAACGGAAAAAACGAATTAAAACGAAGAATAACGGATGAAAAACGAATTAAAGGACATTGGCAATAAAAAATAAGTACCTTTTCGATCAAAGTACGTAACTTAAATAACCGGAATTTTGTAGTTTCAAGTTGTAAAAATGCTCGTAAAGCATATTAATTTCACTGTCAAAGTTGCTAACCTGAATCATTGTCCGCCATCTTGAATGTATTTCCGATATGGGTGTGACGTCACAACCAGGGTAAAGCTAAATTTTTATCTAGCCATCCTCGTGTCTTTATAAGTCTGAAAGTCGATTTTTGTAAATGTCTTCCTTTTTCAAAAAGCGTTCCGCCGAAACTCGGCAACCCACAGAGTAGTTTCATCAGGTTTACCCCAGGTGTGACGTCACCAACTTCCCAGTTAATTAGGGAAAGTATTACAACAAGATGGCGGATGACAGGATTGTCTTTGGTCAAAATTTGTACTGTTGTTTTGTACAAAAGTAGTTTTGTTTACTTCGTAAGCCTGTTTATTAATCATGTCAAAAATTTGAAATTGTGATTTATATTTTAAATGAATTAAAACAAAGGAAAACGAATCACAACGAAGAAAACCCATTTAAAACGAATTTTTTATTCGTTTTTCTTAGCTTTTCCTGTTCGTTTTCTTCGTTTCAATTAGATTTACTTCGTTTTAAATAGTTTTCATTCATTTTTCGTCTGTTATTTGTTTTAATTGGAAAATGTTAATTTAATAATGTAATTCGTTTTAATTCGAAACGAAAACTTCGTTTTAATTCCTTTTTTATTTTTATTTGTTTTTCGTTGCTCTTCGTTTTAATTGCTTTTTATTCGTTTTCTTCCTTATAATGCGTTTTTCTTCGTTGTAACGGAGCGTTCATTACATTATACAGGGCTGGGGTTGGCACCGAAGAGAAATGGGTTGGGTAAGCCAAATTTTTGCCAATAAAAGATTGGGTAAAAAATTTTTGCATTATAAATATTGGGTAACAAATTTTAACACAAACAAAAGAAATAAATCTAATAGAATAAAATAAATCAGTGTTTAATGTCTAGTTACAACTGGCAACTCCAATATTTTCTTTAAAGCCCCTAAAAGGTAACATGTATTGTTGATGTATTATACTGTATGATACTGTATAAAATATTAAACATTGAAGTCTATGTCAGTACACATATACATGATATACAGGTATGTAGTATAACTGTATATGGTTGCATCAAAACAATCCATCTAGTGATGGTTGGGTAGAAGAAAAATTCAGTGTTTGAAAGGTTGGATAAAACCTTTTTTTTATTTCAACTTGTTTCTCTTCGGTACCAAGCCCTGCGCCATAAATAATGAACGCTCCCTAATAGCGTAGAGTCTGGTTGCTATTAATAGCTCAAAAAGCGGACAAACAAACCAAATTTGACTCACAAATTATTGCAAATGAGCTATTTATTTTGTTATGGTCGCAAGAATTATGGGTAAAAGCGGACAAACATCGGTACTGACGTCATCTCGACGGAGCGCTATTCATTTTAATTCGTTTTTCGTTTTAATTTGTTTTTCTTCATTTCTTCTTTACCTCTTTGTAATGCGTTTTTATTTGTTTTAATTCTTTTTTCTGCTCTATTTTCCGTTTTAATTTAAACTTAAATAAACCTTTAAAATTACATTGTTCAAATCTAATTACATTTTACTTTGTTCAGGATACTAGTGGTGAAGAATGAAGTTAAACTTATTAAATATAATTGTATATATACACCCAAGATAACTTAACTAATGACAATAAAGTAACACGGCTGTCAATACGAGTAGTAGTTGAAGATTTCCATGATAGCTGAGACGTCTTCCTGTATTTTCAAATATTTCATACAATACTTTACCAGTCATATATCGACCTTTCTTCAAACCCAATGCATGTAATACAGTTTGGACGACATCTCGATTAGCAACGTAGTTTTGCCCAGCGCTCATGTTGAAGTTTTTCTTTATCCCAGGACCTGTGGGATAAGAAAGAAAACAAAAATTGAACAAATTGTGGAAGAAGAATTAAGATAACCTAAATTGCCTCAGTAATCAGCTTTTATGGTGGTATTTACGTGTGCTATATTTTTCTAACAGATAAACATTTAAGTTTAATAATCAGGCTAACAAATAAAATCGATTGAAATACCGTAAACTTCCGAAAATAAACCTCCACATCTTAGATACCAAATTATTCCGATAATAAGCCCCCCCCCAAAAAAAAAATATATAAGCCCATGGGCTTATACTAAGGAGTAAACGTCAAACACACGAGTAAAGGTTTGTACGCATAGTGGATATTAAGCACAGTGGATTGTGCATTTCATTGTCATTTCATGGGCAAGACATAAAACTGCATCCGCGGCCTAGCTTCAGGCATATGAGCGAGGTGGAGGGCCGTACTCAGAAAATTTTACAGGGGGGTGTAAGCTCACTTCAACCGACTGACGCACTAGCTTGTACAGAGGGGGCGCCCTGAAGAATCAGCACGTTGTCGTGTATCTTCGCGGCCATGCAGCGAACCCACTGGGGGGGGGGGGGACATGCCCCCAGGAAAATTTTTAATTTTGCAAAGCCCAGAAGTGCTTTTCCGGCGATTTCTGATAAGAATTTTTGAGAAATTAGGGCACCGCGCCGTTGCTAAAAATGCACGATTACAAAGGGGCATCAAGATTAAGAAACACTTTAATATAAACTCAGAAATAGTACAGAACCAATATATACACTTTAGCCTTTAGGCATCTGAAAACGGCCATCGTTTTATCTTGGAACCCATGTTAAAATATCTGAGTGCATGCAAACTGGCTTTTGCAATGAAAATTGGATAAGCTACCAAAACAAATCGGTCATTTATCACTCCGACTTCTTCGTCTTGACATGGTAAAAAACAGAAAACAATTTCTGCCGACTAAAATAGAACTTCTGCCGACTGAAACTCGTATAAAGATTTTTGAGGGGGTGTCACACCCCCCTACATCCCCCGTAGCTCCGGGCCTGGCGAGGTGTTCCCTTTACCTCTAGCGGAGGAGGGGAGAATTCCCCCAACGGTTAAAGGGCGGAAGAAGAACTGGAAATAGCTCCATTCTCAACGGCCAAGGATGAGTTGGCGGCAACTATAAAACGCATCTTTAGCATGCTCCATGGTACATCAAAAATCAAGATACCGCATCGCTCGTCGCGCGGGTTACAAAGGAGCGCGTCCCTCAGTGATACAACAGGCTGAGATCGGAAAATATGCTACTGGTTTGGAAAGGTCTAGTCAGCCACCACACCAGCAGAAATCAAAATCGACCAAAGGACAAAACTTCAAATTTAGACCTAACATCGAGTCATACAACACAACATGCAGCAAGAAAATAAGAAAATTCCATCAATGGAAAGCTGGACAAATCAACATTCAATCTTGTTCAGATGACTTTAGATTAGATCAAATGCTAAAGCAATGTAAATCCGCTAACCTAGACATAGTGTGCATCCAAGAAATGAGGCGCATTGGTGATGGTTCCATCAGTCATGAAGGATATAATCTATACTGGAACGGTATGAAGACGAAATGCATGTATGGAGTTGGAATTGCAATACGAAAAAGCTTGAGTATCCTGGTTAATGGCATAGTTAATGTATCACCTCGTGTTATGGCTGCTGATATTACTGTAAGGGGATGTAAAATCAGAGTAATATCAGCCTATGCGCCCACAGAAGACAAACCACTTTCCACCAAGAAAACGTTCTACCGAGAACTCTGTAAAGTTGGTAAAGTCAGCGGCAAAGAAAGAAAGTTATTTATCCAAGGTGACTTCAATGCAACATCATCATTATGTGGAGAAAAGCCAAAGAATACGATAAAGTCATTAAGAGTAAGCCAAAGCAAATCTCCTGTCTCGGATTGAGAACACACTTCAAAAATCACTTTAACCCGGACCAATCACATCTTAACTTTCCAGAAGAAATTCAAAACCCTCCTCAGTATATAATAGACCTTCAAGTCATTAACATAAAGATCGTTAATACACCTCCATCTTACAAAGAAATAGAGGATGCAGTGAACAACATGAAAAAAGGTAAAGCCTCGTTGGACATTGAAGTGGAACTCCCACAAATGGCCATGAGTGTTTCGGAGTTCAAACACAGTCTATGGTCGCATTTTCAGAACATATGGTCGAGAAAGAGTACTCCAACTCAATGGAGTATTAGTAGAATAACATCTATCTGGAAGAAAAAAGGAAGTGCTCTTGATGCTGCGCAATACAGAGGGATCTCGGTGGGACCTCTGTTTACGAAAGTTGCAATTAAAATAATTTTAAGACGTCTCACGGAATTTTATGAAAGCCAACTGCTGCCAACCCAATTCGGATTCAGAAGCGGAAAAGGATGTAACGATGGCATATTCTTGATGAAGCAGCTACAAGAGATAGCCGTGAGATCACAAAGGAAGCTGTTTACATGTTATGTGGATCTGTCAGCTGCCTTTGATCAAGTAAACAGAAAGTTTCTGTTCCAATTGATCAAGAACAGGTTACCCATAAATCAGTCAAATACCAACATGGATATTCTTGAGAGCCTGTACAATAATACACATGTGTGTATATAGCCAATGAAGATCCAATAAAAGACCAGTTCATAACTACATCAGGGGTTAGACAAGGCGTTAGTGAAAGTCCAAACTTGTTCAATCTGTACATCGATTATGTGCTGAGAGTCTACAAGAACAAATGTGTCCATAATGGCATTGGAAAGCTCGAAATACCATTTCTCATCCCTATAGAAGCTACCAACAGAAAGCAAAGAGGTAAAGCTCCATCGAATGGTATATATATATAACCACACTACCACAGCGAAGGAGGCTATGCTGATGATATCGGGATTCATAGCTGGTCGGAAAAAGAACTTCAGAAAATGATGGATATCTTCCACGAGGTATTCAGCGAATATGGCCTGACAATAAATACTGGAAAGACTGAGAGCATGATATGGAATTGGAATGAAAGTATAGATGGTCCTTATCCAGAGCAGATAATCAAAATCAATGATGTCTGGATCCAGAACTCGAAGATTTTTAAGTACCTTGGAGTATGGAATACGTTCAATGATATGCACATTGGAAGGAGAGAGATCGATCATCGAATTAACAGTGCAAGAAGTGCTTTCGCTGAACATCGAAAAATGCTAACCAATAAGAGCATTGCCCTTTCAACTACGATCATCTTCTTAAATGGTCTCGTTAGATCAAGATTAATGTATGGATGCCATGCTTGGCGGCCCACTCAGTCAGAAATTGATAAGATACAGACTACATACCACTACTTCCTGAGATGTATGATAAACAATGGTTCAAGCGGAAAAATCCACCCAAAAAGATAAAAGCAAAACAACAAACTGATTCCAGTCATTCCACCACAGAAGATGAAGAAGACGAGTGGGGATTTATTGTTACCAATGAACAACTATTCAATATTGTTAAAACTCTGTCCATCAAATAATTCTACATCCAACAGCAAAGGAAATGGGTAGCTCACATTATTAGGAGAGAAAACGACAACCCATGTAAAGCCTTGATGTTTCACTCAACCAAAAACTCCAAGATTGGTCATAAGCTGAAATCAATCCTGGAACTTGCTGTCGTAAAAAGCGGAATTTCCAGAAGCCAATTCATGAGAGAATGCCTTCGTGAAACACATTAGACATTAGCAGCATGTATAACTCTAAGAATTGAAGTGTTAAATATCGACTATATATTTTAGTCGATTGCCAAATGTTCCTGTATTTAGAACGGCTAAAGAAATTATTATTATTGCTACTGATCGAGCAATAAAGCTTGTGTTGATGTGTTGTGTTCTATATGTTAATATATACACTGCTGTAGTGAATGTGGGATTTTGTCGGCGGGGTTTTTGTCATGTGGGTTTTTTGTCGGTAAACCATGTGGGAGAGCTTGGAGTAGACAGAAGATACATGGACGATCGTCAAGCTCATATCAGAAAAATGATTCTGAGTCCTGGACATGAATCGAACCTGTAACCTTCTGATTGCCGATGAGATGCTCTATTAAACCATGTGAGCTAGGAGATAGTGAAGGTTTCAAGGTTTTGTACTGCCAATACAGGAGCCGTGATATATGACTGCTGCATAGGCAGTACATATATCAATCGAACCAGTATATCATTGTAACCTTCGCTCTCCATCTGAGTCTCTGTGGCTCAATGGTTAGAATGTCTCACCGGCAATCTCAAGGTTACAGGTTCGATTCCTGTCCGAGACTCTGATATATGAGCTTGACGATCGTCCATGTATCGTCTGTTGTGTTTTATATTGTGGTGTTCAGTTTACTACTTACTACACGCTATATCCTTATAGTTACAGCATGAAATATTTTGGACGCAAAATCACATTCAATAATAAGCCCAAACTATTCCCTCCTACAATAAGCTCTTCCCAAAAATAAGCCCTCTACGAATATATAAGGCCACCAAAAAGTGCTTTGAACAAATATACGCCCAGGGCGTATTTTATGAAGTTTATGGTATGTATTATTTACGTCACTTGTCCCCTTGCAAGCGAGGTTGCGAAGCGACCGAGCGAAGCGATCAACTCCTTATAAAGAAGTAAAAAGTCGTTTTGCGTGATCCGTTTGAATCGGACAATACTTGGATTTTGGGCGAAGGGCGGCCATTGGCGAGTGATCTGACGAACTACATAAAGAGGTTTTTACGAAGGGTATACACGTTTGCGTAATATAATAGGTACGTGTGTTATATATTTAGACTCGCCAATTCCAAATCTGTTTTCACAATTGAAAACGGTTAAATATTGATCGAGATAACGTTCAAAATAATATACGACGAAGCGGGCCGTCTGGGCACTGGGGTGGGGTTGGTAGAAAAGGCGAGGGATGAGTTGTTGCGGAACGTAATTCTAGTATTATATACGTACCTCGTATTAGCATTGGTGTGTTCATGGTTGCTGTCATTGTGAAACTTTGACATTCTTTGTTTGGTCCATCGCAAAAACCGTGATGGTTTTGATATCCTCCGTGGTCACTGACGATAATTATCATGGTTTCATCCAACATAGAGTGGCCTATAAGACAAAATATTGTGATGTGTTATAATCAAAAGCAATGACATGACACTATGATTGGAATAAGGGTGTGAGAGAGAAATACTGCAAGGCGGAGATTGTTGAGTGAATCGATCTTAATAACAAATTCAAATTAAAAGTACGTTGTGAAACAATAACTCAGATTATTATATGGCTACCTTCATTTTCAAGTCTGTAGGGAAAATATTAACGTACTCTACTACTCTGATAGCCGTACTTTCAAAAAGGGAGAAGACCCTGGGAACGAGGTTGGACAGACGAAGTAGTTTTGGCGGGAATATTTCTGATTTGAAACAAACACTGAGATTTTAAATACTTTTTTGGAAAGATTAATAACAACAAATTGCTTTAGAACGTGTAATTCAGTTCCTGTCTTGATGATTTTAAGCAAAACAGCTAAATATGTACAGACCTTTCGCTACTTCGTCGTTCGGTCTGTACGAAGTGAACCTCAGACAAATACTTTACCGCACAGACCTCGCACTCGGTTAATCATTAATCAATATTTTTCCCTGTTGACTCGCTACTCATTAAGCCTAGTTTACACAAGCAAGTTTTCCTTTGACAATTTTTCCTTGACAACTTTCATAAATGCCCGTTACGTGAACGGGTCAACAATTTTTTCTCGACAATTTATTTCCCTCAGACAAGTTTAAAACGTTCTTTTTGGTCTCCTTCGCATACACATGTGGCCTATGCGCTATTTTATATGCACTGCGGCAAACACAGCGGCGAAAACTTTGCTTTCGATTAACTTAGCACATTTTCCTTGACGTGCCAGTACACTTGTCAAGGAAAAACTTGTTAAGTTTCTTCATACACACTACGTATATAAAACTTGTCAAATGAAACTTGTCAATGAAAACTTGCAGTCGTGTAAACTTTATTGATTGATCGAAATTGGCAGAAAAATAGTACCACTATAGTAGTCTAATACAAATGCTGCAATCTGATTCTGAATTTCTGATTCTCTGATTTGACGCTCTGACTGCAGTCCTTACTTTCCCGTAATGGACAGATCCAGATTACGGGTTGTGACGATAATTAAATTACTTTTTCCTACAACAAATAATAACATTTTTTTTAAAAAGACAAAAATATACAAATTTGTTTCAGTCATGAATGAGCCACAATCAGAGGATGAACACTCAGAAAGTGAGTTTTATTATCCTTTCGCTGTGTTCTGTTCAATAGCCCGTGACGCTCACTCTTTGTCACGCTATATTGCTGTCCAAAAGTGCCATATAAAACCTCTTATTATATCTTTCATGTACTCCGTTCTTTCAAGACCTTGGTCTGATATTTTCCCGTAATGACCGCGCTCTCGGTTAACTAGAGGTTAATAATGGTCGATAGAAATAATGGTCGATAGAAAGCCGTGATGTACCAAGTTATAAGCACAATGCTTATGCCTCGTTTTTTTTGTAAATTTAAAAAACTAAGGAAAGTTATTAAGTATATAAGCTAAATAGAGGTTTATACAGGTATACCTGAAGAAGTATAAGTAGTTTGTAGTGCCTTCAAAATCCCTTGAATATATCCATCAATGACTTTTATTTCATCATAATATTCCTTACATCCCCAGCAGGATGTGTGTCCTGCCTTGTCAACACGAGCTAAAGAAAAAACAATATTGTCGCCAAATTATTAAATCTTTCTTGTCTGGCGCACGTCAAAATCGGTCGTAAGACTAATGAAGTCGTGAATCGAAAAACACGGCACACGGTCACACAAGATTAAAAATTTAAACTCGTCAAGTGCCAGGCACATGAGACCACTCACACGCTAAGTTTGATTTGATTTCATAAAACACTCTGCGATTGGTGGCATTTTGAATTTTTACGAAGCTACGCGAGCGTACAAGATGGGCTTTTCTAGAAAAATGAAAGTTTTTCAACCTGATTTATGATAATTAATGCTAATTTATATTAACATAATATGTATTGTTCGGGAAATTAAAACCACTAGTAAAAGTCGGTTTATTGGGCTTTCAGAAAATGTATAGCTTTCACAACAGTTATGGTTATTTCTAAAGATATAAATGTAACAAAGAGGTAGTTCAATTTTGAATGTTTTTCAGCCCGACAGGAAAGAGTTTTTTGCATGGTAATACTCATGGGAGTTAAATAACTTACGTTGTTCAAAACCTTACAAAAAGTAGAAATGGTTTTCATATGACATCAAAGCGCCATCTTCTGTATGGGGAAACTTCAAAGTACCGACGTTCAACTGATCGAAAAATTCATGAAAATTATTTTGATTAGGGCCGAAGAGAAATAGATTTGGTGCTAGAAAATAATTTTACCCAACCAAACTAAGATCAGAAATTTAACCATCCCAACCATTTATGGGTAAACAAATCTTTTACACAAACCAAGAAGAAAAAGTTAGATAAAGCCCAATTGCCAGCATATCGTCGATACAAGTTTTAATACTGTAACTTTCAGATTATTATCTCGCTATACAGAACTCCTATGGATTCCTATCCAAGGAAAACAATGAGAGGAATACAATAATAAAAGCTAATATGTAATGATGACTAAGAAGAACGGATGATGAGATTCCAATTTTAAATGACGAACTCTTATTTTTTTATGTAAATAGTCATGAAATTTTTCTACCCAACCCTTCACAGAAGTAATTTTTTTACCCAACCATTTAGGTCTTAGAATTTTCAGTTATCCAACCATTTTCTCTTCGGCACCCACCCCAGCAACAAATAATGACCGGTCCCTTATATATAAGCATTTTTGGCCAACAAATGAATACATGAAAACTCTATATAGGCTAAAAACTCATTGCAATCCTAAAAGGTACATTATAAAAAAATATATTAGATATACGTAACTAAAAAATGAATGATCAGATATATAGCAATAAGACTTACAAAAATGAAGAAACATAAGATTTGGTTGTATTTTCTTGATGGTTTTTATAGTGTCATTGTAAACGGCTGAGTCTGATTGTTTAATACATCCAAAAGAAAATGCACATTTTAACCAGTCTATAGTTCCATTATAAGGAAGTTGAGATCCACGAAACATAATATCCACAGTATCGTTGGTTGCAAAATGATTAAACCAGTCCCAAGTGTAGCCCATATATACCTTAAAAAGAAAAATTGTAAGAGTTCATTTAATTAATTACTCGGGCTAACTGTGGTTTCGGCAGCGTTTCTATTGCATGTTATTTTTGGTGTTTCGATTTTGAAATTATTGTATCATAGTTCCCTCATGCGCAGGCTAAAGTATCCCGAGTTAACGCCTAGCGGGTGTCTTCTTGTACTACAATTGAAACCCGGGGCCTGTAACGTATATAATTCAACAATTCTCGAAAAAAAGTCAAAACTAACATGCTTTAAATAAAGTAAATGGTTTGAACCTAGGAGTATCCAGGACCGTAGCTAACATGTCATGATTGGGGGGTGCCAACCCAAAATTTCCGAATGAAATATTCCTCCCAAAAATCTTGCAATAATAATCACAATATTTTGCCAACTGCCAAAACGACAAGGACAAAAACCATTTTTTATCACAATTATGGTAGTAACGCTACTGTATTTGACCCATATACTAAAACTATTACACAAAATGTGACCAATTACTTCCAGTAGCTAGAGTATAAGACACAATTACAATGTTCGTCATACGATATCTGCATGTTAACTTACGTTCAACTGACAAGGTTTCTGTACCAGTACATTTAATGTACATTTAAACAGTATATTTTGACATAATCTCTTAAAATAGTCTTAAAGAAAACAGCTCCCAATTTTCCGAATGAACCTGTGAAATTTCCGAATATTACAATTTTGTAAACGTTGGGGGGGGTGCCGCACCAATACCCCCTTCGCTACGGCCCTGAAAGTATCATTAAATGTGTGAAGTTGATCGTCCAGGTCAGGCGCGGATTTAG
The DNA here is from genome assembly GCA_035772405.1 of Chrysogorgia sp. JL179-B06. NCBI lineage: Eukaryota > Metazoa > Cnidaria > Anthozoa > Scleralcyonacea > Chrysogorgiidae > Chrysogorgia > Chrysogorgia sp. JL179-B06. The sequence continues at coordinate 1,913,258 of JAYKKM010000391.1, forward strand.
AAGTTAGTCGCATAAATTATATTTAGAATTTGCAATTCAAAATACCTGTGAATAACAATCCTATTGGATAGGTTATTGTTCTGAATTATTCTTAAGAAAAGCATAACCAATAGGGTTGTTCATGGAGTGTCTAATTTATGCGACTAACTTCTAAATCCGCGCCTGGTCCAGGTTGTTGTAGTCTTGAGAAAGACTATTGTTGGTGTCTGACGTTTCGACGGCCTCAGCGGCGGTCATCTTCAGAGTAAGTAAAGCGTGTTTGTCAGAGTTTGCCATATATATATATATATATATATATATATATATATATATATATATATATATATATATATATATAGTATTTAAAACACGAGAAGGAGCGTTTTATCATATTTAAAATGAGCGCGCAGAGCGAGCATTTTAGATATGATAAAACGCGAGTGTTCGAGTGTTTTAAATAGCTTCAAAAACAATTGATCACTAGGGAGTGTACTGGTTTTTATTTTCTATTAGAGGTAAATTGGGTTGATGTATGAAATGCAAATTAGCAGGAATTTTATATAAAGTTCGTAAAGACTATATAATTTTCATGCTGATTAGTATTCATGAATTTTATCAGGTATAAAAGCCTTGCGCGTGACTAAATACGGAAATGTGATTGGACAATTTGGTTTATGAATATTAATGAGTTTTTGAAATAAATATATATACGTCTAGTTCATTACGTCATCGTTTGTTTGTGTCAAAATTGGTCTCCAGCTATCACCTGGCTTAATATGCATTATGTTTAAAGTGTCTACACAACGACAAATCGTCTTTCCATATTAATTCTTCTAATTTAAAATGTTAGAAGAAATAAAGAATCCCATTTCAATTTTCTAATTATCATTTGCCGTTGTCTAGATTGCATTTGAAATTTGAACTTGATGACGTCATTAGTTGTGTAAGTGAAATCAATTTTCGTCTAGCTATATTTCAGGAAGTGTCCTTTGGATAATGACGAAACTAATAAACAGCAATATTAGAATTAGAGTGACCAACTTACCAGTCAAGTTTCGTTATTGTCCAAATAACACTTGCTGAAATGTTGACGAAAAACAACTAATGACGTCATCAAGCTCGGATTTCAAATCACAGGATTTTAATAAATAGAAGATTTTAGAATTGAATAAAGTATTTTAGAATTGAATAAGGTTTTTCGAAATGATATAAAGACAGTGAGTGGTTTCAGTCCTTATATATGTGGTGATGAGATAAAAAAGCTTAAAATCCATAATATAATGTCAACCACATTTCTACAATGGTCACGTATGCTCTATGGGATATAGAGTCCTGAGAATTAGATAATTTGAGGACTCTATATCCCATAGGGCACGAGTGACCATTGTCTAACAGACTTAGAATATATGGTCACACCCACGAATAATTTATTTTGTTCTTGTGCTCCATGCTTTGTTTTCCTTTGTTTCAAAAGCCTTATTAGTATGCTCTATGCAGGGCACACTAATGTATATCTTACATCAATTTAGACAGTTTATGGAATATAGACATTGAAATACTGTGCGCGGATTGGCTGAGTGGGGGTGACCATGTTCTAATTTAATAGCAAAGCACACAGATAACTTATATTGTAGATAATTTATCAGTCCTCATTTACCATTAAATCTAAGTCCTAAACAACAGGAAATGAGTCATTTGGGAATTATTCGTAAATTCAGTTTGTTTGTCCTCGTATAGGATAGAAAATGATCACGTGTGTTCAGTTAGTCACACTGTACAGTGTGTATCAAAAAAACCGCTACCCTTAGAAAATGAATTAGCATTCTTAAAGAGACCTATTGTAATTTTAAAAAAAATTATACACCTGGGAAATTAAGATGGTCCAAGCGCTGCGTTAATCAAGAAGAGAGAAAGCAGTTTTCAATACGAATGCAATCCAAGTTATTTTTTACGCATTCGTTGCTCAGAGGTGTCTAAGCCTTCAAACTATTACAATGGGTTCTTTGAAACAAATGCTAATTCACAGTTGCTTCCGGTAGCGGTTTTTTGATACACACTGTACAGGTAGAGCATACTAATGAATATATCTTACAGCAATTCAGACAGTTTATGGGATATAGACCAGTGAAATACTGAGTTCTGATTGACTGTGGCCATTTTCTAAATATTGGGTTTAAAGAATCTGCATGTGCGCTCCGTTATAGAGCGTTTTCATTCAATCCCCAGAGAGTCAAAGAGCGTGGCGGCCATGTTGATATCCAAACAAAAGAAGCAATGATCGCGAATCTTAATATTTATTATACATGAGCGCTTTGTATTATGGGATAACAGTACGAGTAAAACTTGCGTTCTTGGTTATACCTTGACGTTGTAAAAGTGGTTAGTTTTTCGTTGTTTTCAACGATTCGTGTGTATATCAGGCTTTTTATTCTTATTACGTCCGTGGAAGTATAGCCAGTAATATTGCGCTTGGAATAATAATGCGTATCGACTGTTAATTGGTATATGACGGTTGGTTTTTCGGCCAATTGACTTTATAGTCAACAACATTTGAAATTGCTTACTTTCCAAGTGTTGAACCTTTTAACTGTTATTTATTCTTCGAGCTCCATGGTACATAAGAGCGCCAACCGCGAATTACTCAATTTCAATATCCCATAATGCACGACGTTTCAGGTTCATTTTTCGAGATTCGCGATCTGTGTCTTAAAAATCTATTGTTAAGGTGCATCAATATGGTGGCCAATGAAAACGCTCTATTGCTTGATATCAGATAAAAGCATTTACTGATAGCGAAGTATAATATACACACAGCAAACGACAGAATAATTTAAATTGCTGACCGTTACCTTCAGGTCTTTTTGTTTTCGAATTACGTCAAAAATATTTTCCGGTACATCTCTTCCTGATATTGGTGCAAAATGGTTACGTTGTGAGATATTTTTTGGTCGAGTGTATTTTGGAGTCCAGTAATTAGCTTGAATTCCAGTTTCAGCTGGTGTCATACCTGTGATTAATGTCCCCCAATTTGATGCACTGATCTATATTGAAAAATATCAGTATTATCTACGCAATGGAGGAACCAGGCGGGTATCGTAATCTAGTTAGGAATATTAATGCCCAGCAAATAGCTTTAAAAAGAAATATTTTCTTTTCAAAATTATATTGTTATCATATCAGGGCTCTTTTTAAAACTATTTGCTGGGTATTAATATTCCTAACTAGTATTATCTACATTCTCTGCACTTTTACACTATAAACTTTGAAGGCCCTTCATCAAAGTGAAATGTAATATCTTAAAATCTGATGAACGGGAAAAGAAAGAACTTGAAAAGTCAACGTTTCATTCCTTTATTTTGTCAGTTCACTATACTCCTTTCTAAAGCCGCTGTTTCACTTTGCAATGTTTCATGCAACTTGTCTCGTAAAGCCGTTTGGAGACAAGTTGTATGAACCATTGCAAAGTGTAACATGCCTTGCAACGGCGAAAATTGTTGCGACACAAGTCGTTGCAATCCTTGCAGAAGGTAGAATCTAGTTCTACTTTCTGCAATGATTGCAGCAACTATTTTCAGCGTTACACAATGTAACACCCCCATCCGATCATTGCACCCATCTGCAACTTGTCTCACAATTTTCATCTTTGGCTACTCGATACTCGTGTATACCTTGTCATAAACACAAAGATGGCGAAACTTTGTGAGACAAGTTGCACGAAACGTTGCCTAGTGTAACACTGGTCCCCTTTCGTGCAACTGTAACATAGCAGATTTAAGCCGTTGCGAGACAAGTTGCGCGAAACGTTGCATAGTGTAACACCGCCTAAAGCTAGCTTCGTATGCTATATAAGCTTAAAGCTTGTATTACTCTATTATAAAATACTTAGTGTAATAAAAAGTATGGTTTATTTTTTGAAACATCTTTTACTAGCTTAAGCCTAGTTCTCGTATATCGGCGACGGTCGCCAATCATCGCCGACATTTATCGCAGACTATCGCTTATGATGCGTTCACATATGTCGGAAACATCGAGTACAGGTATGTGGTCTGATTTTACTTTGTCAAAATGGCTGCTTTGAATACTCGATTGATTATTACTAGTCAACTGCGACTAATAATCGCACTTTTGAGAAAAAAACGAGCCTTTCTTGTGCTGCAATAATCTGCGATGATCGCCGATATAATTTCACGTGCGTTCTCGTATGTCGAACTCACCCAGCATGTTACCAATGTAGACTACATTAACTGTGAATGTATGATGTCTACATTAATGCACTAGTCAATTAAAACCCCGGCCCCCCCGACCCCCGGGACAGGCCGGGGAATTAACGGGGAAATGGTCATGGATTAACGTTGCATTTCTCCGGGGGAACGGGGGAATTAACGAGTTATAAAATCACGAGGCATTGTAGCCAGGACTTTAACGCTCGGTCAGAGAGTACTGGTAACGAGGGTCACTTGCTCCATTCTCGATGGTAAGTTTCATAATTTGTGTCTCGTAACCTTCACAATTTGTGTATTAAGTCACGGCACAGAAAAGTCATGAAAAATACTGCACTAGCTACCGAACAAAATATTGGAGTTTACACGTGGTCATTTTCGAATTACGCTCTCATATAATTGTTAAATTTTCCGACCTCGTCCACGACCTGAAACTATTGTTTGCAGGAAGTGAACTATATAAATTTGGAAATGACCTATTCAATTCAAATCAAAATGGAGATTTTAATAAGTGCCGGGACTTTAACAGGCAATTTCCCCCGATGACCGCGGAAAATGTCGAACTTTAACACTCACCAATGTTAATTTCCCCACCCTGTCCCAGGGGTCGGGGTTTCAATTGACTAGTGCATAACACAATAGATAGTGCATGCGTTTAACAGTCAATTACTAACCCTACATGCTTAGTCTCTCTTATGATCTGAGTCTAATAATTTAGCACTTCAATTAAGGGAGCCGAGGGTGGGGGTTTGGGGGGTTAGTGTTAGAAAACTCGTTAGGCGGGGGGTTAGGGTTAGGATCTTTGTTGTTTTGGGGTTAGCGGTTATTTGTTAATGTAGACATCATACATTCACAGCTACATGTTACCAATGGGGTTGATGTCGCAGTCGCCGACGTCGGCGCGTCGCAAAGCCTCATCGCCGACCGTCACCGACATAAGAACGAGGCTTTAGAAATGTTTTGAAACAGCTTTAATCTTTACTAGCTCAGAAATGTTTCTCTTTCTTCGCGGAAGAAAAAAATACGGGAAATTAAAACTTATTTCCTGAAACAGGTTTTCCATTGAGGCCATAAAATCAACTGTCTAATTGCCACAGGGATTTTTTTCTGATTGTCTGGTCGGTTATTTTGGACAAATAATTACACTTTAAGTTGGATCAAATAATTACACTTACTGTAGGTGTTTCACATCGAGCTTGTGTCGTAAAACTTCCTTTTTGAAAAAATGATCGAAATCCTGGATAACGTGATGTTGCGTTTTCAAGATGTACTCCTCCAAGACCATCAATACCTGCAATCACCATGTTAACATATGTTAATATATACAAGTTATATATTATATATTTAACGAAAGAGTATCTATATGTGGAAATTCATCAGAAAATCACTGAAGAAAGACATCCCCACCTGCAGTTTAGCGGCGTCAAAAATTTGTCACTGTCATTACCGTATATATATATATATATATATATATATATATATATATATATATATATATATATATATATATATATATATATATATATATATATATATATATATATATATATATATATATATATATATATATATATATATATATATATATATATATATATATATATATATATATATATATATATATAAAAAATTTCGAATGAAACAGCATTCGCCGAAACATGCATGATTATATCTACTTTAGGAGTTCTTATCAGAAGCGAAATGCTGGAAGGAGGAAAAGTGAAAAGGTGCTTTTCCAGTTGGTACTGAACTTGTTCTATAGTTAACTGATATTTGCATAACCAATGACAACAGCAGTGGCAAATTCGAATATTGAAATAGCATACGTATTACGTGTGACTGGAAGTGTTCATCAAAGCTGAACGGATGAGACAGTCATGGTCCTGCATGGATGTCAATGAGTGAATCATACGAGGATGGATACATTTAACGTTTTGCACAAGAGAATTATGATACCATCTATAAAATTGATAAACATGTCCTGATTCTGAAATCATGTTCGTTCACGCAACACACAAAATAGAGATTTTACAATGTGTAAAGTGAGACAGACATGCAGTCCAAGATTAGTGTGGAAAACAAGGCAAAGACAAAAATTTGACGCGTCTACATTACTATATTGAATTAGAACTGTGCAGATTCAAACAGCAGGAGACGGAAGATCCAAACAACATAGCGCATGGATTTTAATTTGAAGCAGCTATAATAGGTCCGCAGGGGGGATCCAATGACCATAGCAACATGCCCCTACGGTCGGCGCAGCAATAATGATAATTCTTGGTGATATATTAATCATATTAAATTGAATCGTCATCTTTTTCTCTCTCTGACAGATGACAGCATCATCTATAGATAAAGTATACTGTGCTTAGCCTTAGTATGGGGTGCGTGCACGCTGTGCAGCGCGGTAATATTACAACAGTTACATACAATGAATAAGAAAGTCAATTTAAAAACAAAGAAGTTCAAATTATTGCAGTTTTTCGTTACAAATTTCCTGTCTTTTTCGGTCTTCGCCAGCTGCTTATAATCTGTTATTGTTTTGTCTTCATTTTATCTTATCTTGTGATTTCTTAATATATTTCAAACAAAAGATGTAAACAGAAAATAATCGACACCGATGATAAAATTAGTGACTCCATTTGGCAGCCGAAAGCCGGAAATAGTGCCAAATATTGTTAACATAGTATTCCATTTTGAAATATAGCATTTCAATTTTGTAATCAAATATTTGGCGACTAAATGAACATTTTAATTTGCGTCCCTTAAGTATGATTTATAATAAATAGCAAGAGACAGCAATAGGAAAATTATAGGTTAAAAATACAATGCGGGAGGTGAAGATACACTAATTATTAATTAAAAGCACGTGCATGATCCAAAATATACCGATATATTCTGTGTATAGCTGGATAAAGTTGTCCTATTTATCCGAGCCAGAGGCTCATGTTTTAAGCGCTCGACTACTCAGTTTAGAGGTATGTGTCGGATCGGATTGACCTCTTCGAGCTGGCGGAGACATTAGATAGGGCCTATATAGATCGTTTTCGATCGTTATAATATATAAAGCTGGTTTTTTTCATGTTTTACAGATCAGTGTTGTAAACATCTGTCGACAATTGCAATCGATACAACGCTTTTATGAAAGTACGCTTACTCGCTAAAACCTTATTTTTTAAGAATGGTGAGAAATGGGCCTATTTTTCTCCAGGGCTTCTGCCTGTGCGAATGCGAGGTAGTTTAGCCTTAAATTCTCGGTCCGAATCCGGTCCGATCCGAAGCCCTAAAATCATAGTTCAATCCGAGGCCTTCACACCGACCCTCAAATTCGATCCGCGATCATCAAACGGAAAGGAGTTAACTTTGAAAATTAATGGTACAATAAAAAAAAAATTAATGGTACATGCAATATCTGATATGGATGTAGATGCTAATAAAAACTTTACTTCGTAGTTCGTCCCCCTCACAGGCAAAGGCGTCATTTTTGGTGAGTATTAAAATGTCGGTATAAAACTTTATAACCGCGTATTACCCAATATTCAAATTTTAACATATAAAATATAGGTTTTTCCATCGACTTTATTCGAACATTTCACCACACGCTTTAATTGAAAATATCAAAAAAAATCCGACAACAACTCAATGACGGTTAGCGAACTTAGCGGCTATTTTATTTGTTGGCTGTTTTCAACACAATTTGGCGGTAACTGAAAAATCGTTGTTGCGTATATAAGAAGTCAGCAAAAGGTAGACGAGCTACTCTATAAGCAGAATCTTCATTTTAATATTTTCGCTCTATGTAACTCACTGTAAAACGAGACGCCATTTTCTGAGGACCATATATGTAAATTAGTCTTCAAGTGGCGGCCATTTTGTCGTTAATTTGTGGTATGAACTGATAGGGATTCCAAGTACTACTTCATATTATACTGATCGCGGTTCAGATTCACGGTACTCTGAATCGACGAGCGTTCACACAAGAGTGCTCAAGTTTTGGTTTTGCTATTTCGATTCCCGAAGGTACATGCAGTATATATGTGTAGAGCATGTGTTTATGCGTTTATGTTCAATTGCGTAAATACGTGTTACGCTGCTACGATGAGAGTATACTGATTTTGTATGGCATTCTGGAAAGAAGATGTTCAAACGAAATAAGCAAACTTCATCTTCGAAACGTACCAGAAATTTGGTTATTTTTCTGCAGATTAGCAACGTTTTGGAATATGAGTTTATGAACTTTATAAAAGAGGTGAGCACCGATGAAATCGTGTTCAGACTGGTGCCTGTGTTAAGGCACAGTGTACCCGGGTATACTATCCCTTGGCCTGCAGCCCGTGTACTTCGGGCTGAGCATGAGTAGAGATAACAGGTGCATCAAGTCATACCTTATGGGTAAATTATGGGTAAATGCACCGGCGTAGGAATCAGGGGGCTGAGCCCCATGTTTTGGGTTAACAATAACAAAATTATGAGATGAGTGGTTTTAAGATTATCTTAAAAATCGCGCCTCAAAATCGGCAGGAAATAGTGTTTCAGAGACACCACACACCAGAAATCCAAAATTCCCCAGGGGAGCATGCCCTGAAAATATATCAAACATTTTAATCAACGTGTCAACGACTATATATAAGTTACTAGAAAGAGAGACACATGAGCAAACAGAGCGTCTGTACGCCATTTAGGACGCAAACAGATAATCCCAATTACTTTGCGGAAGTTTTAATCCGGTTAAAGGAATTTTATTAAGTCTATATGCGAGACGCTATTCCTGTCCGTGGGTCTTGAGTGAGTTGAGTTATTAATTAAATAATTAAAAATTTATCGCGGCCTCTTGCAGATGTTTGTGTTGACTCTCAGTGTGCGAAGCGCTTTAGAACAATTCTTAGCCATAAAATTCAACAGGAACTATGGGTCTAACATAAAGAAATGCATCATGCACAGCATGCAACCTGTGAGTAGTGATACTGTGTAAAGTGCAATAATCAAATAAGACGCGAATAGACTACCAAGAAAGATTAAGTTTCAAATCAATGTTTTGATATATAATTAATGCAAACAAAGAAACAACAATTATCCAGCGAATTATATCCGAAACCGAAGGTCGGAATACTCTTCTATATGGCAAAGACCGTTAACGAAAGGGAAGACAGGACACCTGGGGCGCCTATCATGTCACGTGCTTGGATTATTCCATGTTAGGGTTTTTGATTTCGGAGGATGAAAAAATTATTTTAGGGCATCAAGCAGCACTGCGGTATTAAGGAAGATGTAATGGATAAATTGTTTAATCAGTGTTGACTTAACATGGCATGTTTACACAGTTTCAAGTAATCCTGCTTTGTGAAATAACTTGCAGCAGAATAATTATATATACCGACTGAAGACAATGAAGTTGGTAATCAACCAGTATCTCCTGCGATGCTCTTTTTCTTCTTAAAATACTTTTCAGAATTATTAAGATTTAGCTCTTTTATACATGATAGATTTTAGTTGTTTCGTTTTCGTCACTTATCCATGAATGAATACTCAGGTAAGACAGAAAAAATTAACATGATTTTCTTACCGAAGATTATGACATTCTTTGCTGAACCAAATCCGCGACTGTTCGTTTCGGTGTTGAATATCGTCGGTGCAGCTTTGGCGAGTTGCAGGATATTTGTTGTAGCTAAAAGAACTAAGAATGCTGTTTCCTTCATATTTCTTCGAATGCATTGATACATCAGATATATAGCGGTCAACATGAAGTGACGCATCCCAGAGAGCATAAAAGGCAACTAAATGGCACCGCGTCTTTTAAGTCAACTGTCAACGAGTTACTATTTGCATAATTTCCTGATTATGTAGATGAATATGATTATCAATGCAAGGTCAAACAAATTTAAAAAGTTAGAAAATATTTAATTACATAAAGGTTATAGAAAGAAAATTGGATGTCAACAAGCGGAAGACGTTGTCATTTGCTCTGTTAAAACATTGATTGAAATACATTTCCTGCTCTTCAATAGACAACCATGCCCACTTTTTTATATTTAGTTGCTTTTTGTCGTTGGAATTTGGACAATGGAAAAATGTATGATCAAGTCTCCCTTATCAGTTTTTAAATTCGCGTTTTTAAATATAATTACCTCCAGGATCCTCATTCACTTTTGAACAGTAGTCTGACATGTCTCACAACTAATGTCTCCCAACTAATATCTCCCAACTAATGTCTCTCAACTAATGTCTCCCAACTAATGTCTCTCAACTAATGTCTCCTAACTAATGTCTCGCAACTAATATCTCCCAACTAATGTCTCTCAACTAATGTCTCTCAACTAATGTCTCCCAACCCGCAATGTCTCTCAACTAATGTCTCTCAACTAATGTCTCTCAACTAATGTCTCTCAACTAATATCTCCAAACTAATATCTCCCAACTAATGTCTCTCAACTAATGTCTCTCAACTAATGTCTCTCAACTAATGTCTCTCAACTAATGTCTCTCAACTAATGTCTCTCAACTAATGTCTCTCAACTAATGTCTCTCAACTAATATCTCCAAACTAATGTCTCTCAACTAATGTCTCGCAACTAATGTCTCTCAACTAATGTCTCTCAACTAATATCTCCAAACTAATGTCTCTCAACTAATGTCTCCTAACTAATGTCTCGCAACTAATATCTCCCAACTAATGTCTCTCAACTAATGTCTCGCAACTAATGTCTCGCAACTAATGTCTCGCAACTAATGTCTCTCAACTAATATCTCCAAACTAATGTCTCTCAACTAATGTCTCTCAACTAATGTCTCTCAACTAATGTCTCTCAACTAATGTCTCGCAACTAATGTCTCTCAACTAATATCTCCAAACTAATATCTCTCAACTAATGTCTCTCAACTAATGTCTCGCAACTAATGTCTCTCAACTAATGTCTCTCAACTAATGTCTCGCAACTAATGTCTCTCAACTAATGTCTCTCAACTAATGTCTCTCAACTAATGTCTCTCAACTAATGTCTCCCAACTAATGTCTCTCAACTAATGTCTCTCAACTAATGTCTCTCAACTAATGTCTCTCAACTAATGTCTCTCAACTAATATCTCCAAACTAATGTCTCTCAACTAATGTCTCCTAACTAATGTCTCGCAACTAATATCTCCCAACTAATGTCTCTCAACTAATGTCTCGCAACTAATGTCTCGCAACTAATGTCTCCCAACCCGCAATGTCTCTCAACTAATGTCTCTCAACTAATGTCTCTAAACTAATGTCTCCCAACCCGCAATGTCTCTCAACTAATGTCTCTCAACTAATATCTCCAAACTAATGTCTCTCAACTAATGTCTCTCAACTAATGTCTCTCAACTAATGTCTCGCAACTAATGTCTCTCAACTAATGTCTCTAAACTAATGTCTCTCAACTAATGTCTCTCAACTAATGTCTCCCAACCCGCAATGTCTCTCAACTAATGTCTCTCAACTAATGTCTCTCAACTAATGTCTCTCAACTAATATCTCCAAACTAATATCTCCCAACTAATGTCTCTCAACTAATGTCTCCCAACTAATATCTCCAAACTAATGTCTCTCAACTAATGTCTCGCAACTAATGTCTCTCAACTAATGTCTCTCAACTAATATCTCCAAACTAATGTCTCTCAACTAATGTCTCCTAACTAATGTCTCGCAACTAATATCTCCCAACTAATGTCTCTCAACTAATGTCTCGCAACTAATGTCTCGCAACTAATGTCTCCCAACCCGCAATGTCTCTCAACTAATGTCTCTCAACTAATGTCTCTAAACTAATGTCTCCCAACCCGCAATGTCTCTCAACTAATGTCTCTCAACTAATATCTCCAAACTAATGTCTCTCAACTAATGTCTCTCAACTAATGTCTCTCAACTAATGTCTCGCAACTAATGTCTCGCAACTAATGTCTCTCAACTAATGTCTCTCAACTAATGTCTCTCAACTAATGTCTCTCAACTAATGTCTCTCAACTAATGTCTCTCAACTAATGTCTCGCAACTAATGTCTCTCAACTAATGTCTCTCAACTAATGTCTCTCAACTAATGTCTCGCAACTAATGTCTCTAAACTAATGTCTCTCAACTAATATCTCGCAACTAATGTCTCTCAACTAATATCTCCCAACTAATGTCTCTCAACTAATGTCTCTCAACTAATGTCTCTCAACTAATGTCTCTCAACTAATGTCTCTCAACTAATGTCTCGCAACTAATGTCTCGCAACTAATGTCTCTCAACTAATGTCTCTCAACTAATGTCTCTCAACTAATGTCTCTCAACTAATGTCTCTCAACTAATGTCTCTCAACTAATGTCTCTCAACTAATGTCTCTCAACTAATGTCTCTCAACTAATGTCTCTCAACTAATGTCTCTCAACTAATGTCTCTCAACTAATGTCTCGCAACTAATGTCTCGCAACTAATGTCTCTAAACTAATGTCTCTCAACTAATGTCTCTCAACTAATGTCTCTCAACTAATGTCTCGCAACTAATGTCTCTCAACTAATGTCTCTCAACTAATGTCTCGCAACTAATGTCTCTCAACTAATGTCTCTCAACTAATGTCTCCAAACTAATGTCTCGCAACTAATGTCTCTCAACTAATGTCTCGCAACTAATGTCTCTAAACTAATGTCTCTCAACTAATATCTCGCAACTAATGTCTCTCAACTAATGTCTCCCAACTAATGTCTCTCAACTAATGTCTCGCAACTAATGTCTCTAAACTAATGTCTCTCAACTAATATCTCGCAACTAATGTCTCTCAACTAATGTCTCTAAACTAATGTCTCTCAACTAATGTCTCTCAACTAATGTCTCGCAACTAATGTCTCTCAACTAATGTCTCCTAACTAATGTCTCGCAACTAATGTCTCGCAACTAATGTCTCTCAACTAATGTCTCTCAACTAATGTCTCTCAACTAATGTCTCTCAACTAATGTCTCTCAACTAATGTCTCTCAACTAATGTCTCTCAACTAATGTCTCTCAACTAATGTCTCTCAACTAATGTCTCGCAACTAATGTCTCTCAACTAATGTCTCGCAACTAATGTCTCTCAACTAATGTCTCGCAACTAATGTCTCTAAACTAATGTCTCTCAACTAATGTCTCTCAACTAATATCTCCAAACTAATGTCTCTCAACTAATGTCTCGCAACTAATGTCTCTCAACTAATGTCTCTCAACTAATGTCTCTCAACTAATGTCTCTCAACTAATGTCTCGCAACTAATGTCTCGCAACTAATGTCTCTCAACTAATGTCTCGCAACTAATGTCTCTCAACTAATGTCTCTCAACTAATGTCTCTCAACTAATGTCTCGCAACTAATATCTCTCAACTAATGTCTCGCAACTAATGTCTCTCAACTAATGTCTCTCAACTAATATCTCTCAACTAATGTCTCTCAACTAATGTCTCGCAACTAATGTCTCTCAACTAATGTCTCTCAACTAATGTCTCTCAACTAATATCTCTCAACTAATGTCTCTCAACTAATGTCTCTCAACTAATATCTCTCAACTAATGTCTCTCAACTAATGTCTCGCAACTAATATCTCTCAACTAATGTCTCTCAACTAATGTCTCGCAACTAATGTCTCCAAACTAATGTCTCTCAACTAATGTCTCTCAACTAATGTCTCGCAACTAATGTCTCTCAACTAATGTCTCTCAACTAATATCTCTCAACTAATGTCTCTCAACTAATGTCTCTCAACTAATGTCTCTCAACTAATGTCTCTCAACTAATGTCTCTCAACTAATATCTCTCAACTAATATCTCTCAACTAATGTCTCTCAACTAATATCTCTCAACTAATGTCTCTCAACTAATGTCTCTCAACTAATGTCTCTCAACTAATATCTCTCAACTAATGTCTCTCAACTAATGTCTCTCAACTAATGTCTCTCAACTAATGTCTCTCAACTAATGTCTCGCAACTAATGTCTCTCAACTAATGTCTCTCAACTAATGTCTCTCAACTAATATCTCTCAACTAATGTCTCTCAACTAATGTCTCTCAACTAATATCTCTCAACTAATGTCTCTCAACTAATGTCTCGCAACTAATATCTCTCAACTAATGTCTCTCAACTAATGTCTCGCAACTAATGTCTCCAAACTAATGTCTCTCAACTAATGTCTCTCAACTAATGTCTCTCAACTAATATCTCCAAACTAATGTCTCTCAACTAATATCTCCAAACTAATGTCTCTCAACTAATGTCTCTCAACTAATGTCTCTCAACTAATGTCTCTCAACTAATGTCTCGCAACTAATGTCTCTCAACTAATGTCTCTCAACTAATGTCTCTCAACTAATGTCTCCAAACTAATGTCTCTCAACTAATGTCTCTCAACTAATGTCTCTCAACTAATGTCTCTAAACTAATGTCTCTCAACTAATATCTCCAAACTAATGTCTCTCAACTAATGTCTCGCAACTAATGTCTCTCAACTAATGTCTCTCAACTAATGTCTCTCAACTAATGTCTCTCAACTAATGTCTCTCAACTAATGTCTCTCAACTAATGTCTCTCAACTAATGTCTCTCAACTAATGTCTCTCAACTAATGTCTCTCAACTAATGTCTCTCAACTAATATCTCCAAACTAATGTCTCTCAACTAATGTCTCTCAACTAATGTCTCTCAACTAATGTCTCTCAACTAATGTCTCTCAACTAATGTCTCGCAACTAATGTCTCTCAACTAATGTCTCCCAACTAATGTCTCTCAACTAATGTCTCTCAACTAATGTCTCTCAACTAATGTCTCTCAACTAATGTCTCTCAACTAATGTCTCTCAACTAATGTCTCTCAACTAATGTCTCTCAACTAATGTCTCTCAACTAATGTCTCTCAACTAATGTCTCTCAACTAATGTCTCTCAACTAATGTCTCTCAACTAATGTCTCTAAACTAATGTCTCTCAACTAATATCTCCAAACTAATGTCTCTCAACTAATGTCTCTCAACTAATGTCTCTCAACTAATATCTCCAAACTAATGTCTCTCAACTAATGTCTCTCAACTAATGTCTCTCAACTAATATCTCCAAACTAATGTCTCTCAACTAATGTCTCGCAACTAATGTCTCTCAACTAATGTCTCTCAACTAATGTCTCTCAACTAATGTCTCTCAACTAATGTCTCTCAACTAATGTCTCTCAACTAATGTCTCTCAACTAATGTCTCTCAACTAATGTCTCGCAACTAATGTCTCTCAACTAATGTCTCTCAACTAATGTCTCCAAACTAATGTCTCTCAACTAATGTCTCTCAACTAATGTCTCCCAACTGATGTCTCCAAACTAATGTCTCCCAACTAATGTCTCTCAACTAATGTCTCCCAACTAATGTCTCTCAACTAATGTCTCCCAACTAATGTCTCTCAACTAATGTCTCCCAACCCGCAATGTCTCTCAACTAATGTCTCTCAACTAATATCTCCAAACTAATGTCTCTCAACTAATGTCTCTCAACTAATGTCTCTCAACTAATGTCTCTCAACTAATGTCTCTCAACTAATGTCTCTCAACTAATATCTCCCAACTAATGTCTCTCGACTAATGTCTCTCAACTAATGTCTCTCAACTAATGTCTCTCAACTAATGTCTCTCAACTAATGTCTCGGAACTAATATCTCAACTAATGTCTCTCAACTAATGTCTCTCAACTAATATCTCCAAACTAATGTCTCGCAACTAATGTCTCTCAACTAATGTCTCGCAACTAATGTCTCTCAACTAATGTCTCTCAACTAATATCTCCAAACTAATGTCTCTCAACTAATGTCTCTCAACTAATGTCTCTCAACTAATGTCTCTCAACTAATGTCTCTCAACTAATGTCTCTCAACTAATGTCTCTCAACTAATGTCTCTCAACTAATGTCTCTCAACTAATGTCTCTCAACTAATGTCTCGCAACTAATGTCTCTCAACTAATGTCTCTCAACTAATGTCTCTCAACTAATGTCTCTCAACTAATGTCTCTCAACTAATGTCTCTCAACTAATGTCTCTCAACTAATGTCTCTCAACTAATGTCTCTCAACTAATGTCTCTCAACTAATGTCTCTCAACTAATGTCTCTCAACTAATGTCTCTCAACTAATGTCTCGCAACTAATGTCTCTCAACTAATGTCTCTCAACTAATGTCTCTCAACTAATGTCTCTCAACTAATGTCTCGCAACTAATGTCTCCCAACTAATGTCTCTCAACTAATGTCTCTCAACTAATGTCTCTCAACTAATGTCTCTCAACTAATGTCTCTCAACTAATGTCTCTCAACTAATGTCTCTCAACTAATGTCTCTCAACTAATGTCTCTCAACTAATGTCTCGCAACTAATGTCTCGCAACTAATGTCTCGCAACTAATGTCTCGCAACTAATGTCTCGCAACTAATGTCTCGCAACTAATGTCTCTCAACTAATGTCTCTCAACTAATGTCTCTCAACTAATATCTCTCAACTAATGTCTCTCAACTAATGTCTCCCAACTAATGTCTCTCAACTAATGTCT